>JBAGKO010000002.1:8605642-8627652 GCA_037177275.1 Acacia concinna | reverse complement strand
TTCCTTGAGGCGCCCCTTCACCCTTAAGGGTGGAGTCACAACCTGCCAACAACAAGGTTCTGGTCCAGCCTTGCACCCTTAGCAAGGTTGGAGCTAAACCTGGCTGTTGTGGCAGGAAGCCCGTGTCCTTGAGGTTGGACATCACCTTTGAGGCTATGGCTACTTGTTGCCAACTCGCAAGGTTTAGGTCTAGCCTTGCACCTACTACAAGGTTGGAACTAAACCTGGATGTTGTGGCAAAAAGCCGGTGTCCTCGAGGCTGTGGCTCTTTCTTGCCAACTTGCAAGGTTTTTAGCAAAACATTGCTGTTATGGCAAGACTACCTTTCCTCGAGGATCTTATATACCCTCGAGGCTAGCAAACCAGCAACCCTTCTGACTTGGTTCCAAAACTCTTTCTTTCTTTCTAACTAAATGGATATTACTCAAGTACACTTACTTAAGTAATTTCTCTTTAGTAATTTCTCTTTAGAGGTAGTCACATGCTGTCAAATTGGCATATAACATCGGTGGTCATAGCAGCAAGCATATTGATATTAGTGAGGGCATCCTTTCTTTTTTCAGGTCTTAAAACCATCATGTTCCCTTCATGATGCATTAGCATCGGGTTGTTGTTGCACATTTGTCAAGATTTCCATGACATCCAGCTCTTCTAGTACATAGGAGATCTTTCAACGCCACATGCCGTAGTTATATCCATTTAGCTTATCTCCTCTTACAAGATTAACAACAAAAGTCTTCTCAGTCATTTTCACTGTCAATAGACATTATTCATTTTTCATTAGGTATGCAATTTATTAAACAAGATATGTTATTCATGTTTAAATAAGAAAAGAAACTAATAAGATGAGGGTTT
This sequence comes from Acacia concinna, assembly GCA_037177275.1. Classification (NCBI taxonomy): domain Eukaryota; kingdom Viridiplantae; phylum Streptophyta; class Magnoliopsida; order Fabales; family Fabaceae; genus Acacia; species Acacia concinna. The sequence goes on along the minus strand of JBAGKO010000002.1, from coordinate 8,626,797 downwards.
ACTAGCTACATGTCAAAAATCAGCTAGGTTGATTCCATTCCCATCCCATTCTTCTAGGTCCCCATTCATGTCTAAGTTACTTTTCTTATTTAAACATTTCCCCTTTAAATTTTAATTTTTAGAGAATTTATAAAAACTTCCACTCAAATAGAAAACATCATAAGCATAATCATAGTTTAAATAACTCAAGTATCATCCATCGATAATCCATAAATGGTTCATACATAATGCTTGGAAAATGAAAATTACATCAATTCAATAATCTTTAATATACTTACTAGCAATATCTCAGTATGCTTTCTTATTAACGAGCATGTGATTCTTGTGGGTTGCACAATGAGCTTTTTCACTTTGATATCACTTTTCTTGATATTTGGAAACTCATTATTTTTTTTAAGCAATAAATTTGATATAATAGAATACGTGCTGGGAGCTTCTTCATTGTGATACCAATTTCTTGATACTTTGAAACTCATTATTTTTTAGAAGCAATAAATTTGATATAATAGAATATTATTCGGAATAATAAATAACTGCAATTATATTGTAATAAGTAACAATAGTTATTCTTCTTTATAAAACTTTTAACTCCATACAGTTGAGTTGAACAATGCATGACAATACCTAAATATTTAATGGTATAATAAACAGTCTCTCACACATATAGTTCATTCTTTTTTCATATGATATATAATTAAATGATGTTATAAAAGCATAAACCACATTCTACAAAATTGGCATATGATATCTATAAATCAATAAAATTATTGGGGAAGAAAAAAAGAAAGAAAGCAATCATTCTACCTTCCTTTCACACGAAACGGGAAAAAAAACTTGCAGCTTAAATTATCTCCCATTTTCAAACAGGAGAAAAACTTGTTTCATCACTTATTTTTCTTCATTTTTTCTTTTTAATTTTCTCTCAATCCAAACATGAGGAAACAACTTGGCATGATTAATGTACGTTGGAATTGACACTAAGGTTTGGTTTGGCTTCATGAAAAAACTTTAAACTCACTATAGGTGTTAATGACTTAAAAAGAGAATATATTAAAAATCCCCAAAAATGACCAAGAAACGACTATTCAAATGTACCAAAGTCAATATGTTTAATAACATTTTTTTAACAAAGAAATTCAATGACATCCTACATATTATACATTCCTACAAAGTAGATAGCATGAGTACTATTGTTTGCCCTCAATATAATGTTCCCATCAGATTTGAAGAATATTGCTACTCTTGTTTTGAGTTTAGGAAAACACAAGATATCAAAAAATGTAGGATCATTTCAAAGTTCAATGCAAAACAAATTGACATTACCAACACACTCTACATTGTGGTCTTGCAAATGATCGAAGTGTTTGTCCCACAAAGTAACAAAATATAGAACAATTGTCACATAAAAAATTGATATCTTTTAATTAAATGACTTGGTAATCCATAAAATTTTCTTTAGATACTTTTAATTATACAAACTGTCATAATAAAATCAAGGGACACATTTTTTTAACAGAAGGTTTACTAATTAAGCAATGAAATAAGAAATATTGAAGGTAATGACGCAAAATGTTGAATATATGATCTCACAATACTAATGATGATTTGCATAATTAAATTAATAAGTACTAATATCATTAATAAATTAAAATGTAGCTTTTGTCCTTATATGCTCAACATCCATTATCCCTATTGTAATATCCAAATTTTTAGGAAACTTATTAAATCATGATAAAATCATAATTCTATGATTTTACGTGCAATTTGAGAAGATCAATTAGAAACTTAGTTGATTTTAAAGATATGAGAATTATTTAGAAAATAAAGAAAGCCCAACAAATAAATTTTATCTCTTGAAATAATAAAGTACATGACTTGAGGTTAGTTATTATTTTTGCCTCATTCTTCACGTGTTAAGGCAAGGAATATGGGCAGCCATTAAATTGTAATACATCTAGCCATTCATATTGCTTCACCGGGAAAAAAGAAGAGATAGAAGGGAAGAGGATTTTCGGTCAATGCAACATGTTTTTCCTCCAATCAATTGCTTTCTTTTAGGTCAAAACAATTTTGACCCACCAATCAGATGAGTGCCACGGTGGAGAAGAGAGAACTTCAATCTATAAACCCATTTCATTTCCTTTCTCCACGGTAAAGAGAAAGAGAGAGAACATTAAACCATTTCATTTTCCATTATTCCACCGGAAGAGTGCGAATTGAGAGAGGGAAACCGATGAGAGAGTCTCGGTTGCTGCAGCGGTGAGAGTGGGAGGCCGAGAGAAATCCTGCTGCAGCTAAATCTGTGGAGAGCTGGAAATCGAAGTGAAGGAGCTGCGGTTTTTCTTCTGGGGAAACCGAGAAGCAAAGAGAGGAGTGATTGCCTCGCACTACAGCCATGGGTGCGTGAGACCGAGGGAGTTGAAGATGCCATTGAAACCGAGACTCGAGCAAAATCGTGAGAGTAAACCGTGCTGTTGGAAACCGAGAGATTGGAAGGTGAGTCCGGAATTCATTTTTCCCTTTCATCCTTCGGTGCCAATTCATATATGTCCATGTGTTGGGTTCTGTTGAGTTAATCTGAGAATATAAATATGTGTGTTGTCTGGAAAATCGAATTGGTGCTGCTGGCCGAGGTGTGAGTGTGCGCGCGTGTTTTGGTTGATTCTGGAAATAGGCATATATATATATGTCTGAACCAAATTTAGTTGCCCCTGTCCGAGTGTGTATGTTTGCTGAATTCTGGGATTAAATATGTATGTCTGTGCTTCGGTTCTGTTATAAAATGAGAGATGATGATTTTGGGTGGAAATCTGAATACATGCATATGTATGGTGTGTTTCAGTTTTGTTCTAGGGAAAAAGGGGGAAAAAAGAACAATGGAATATATAGGTATGCTTGTGTGTTGGGCTGTAGAGGGAATGTCAAATTAGAGGCAATGGAACATGAGTATGTAAATTTGAGCAAAGATACAAATGGAACAATTCTGGAATTTGTGAATTTAGTCCTGAATCTATCTGTTTTGTGTAAGATTTTGATAGAGCAAATGAACTCCTTTTGATCTGAAATTTGGCAGAGATATAGTAGACTTATTAAGCTTTCTAATGAGTCCTAAACCATGCATTTTGAAGTTATAAATTGAAAGATATAATTTTGTGAAGTCAGGGTAAAATTGCTGAAATCCTGATGCTGGTCAGTGGTGTTGCACTGTTTCGTGTAACAGTTTGATGGGGAAAATGATATCTATTTCCTCTGAAATTTTACAGTATTGTAGAGGGCTTAACAAGATTTAAAATGAGTCCTAGTTTGTGCAATTTGGATTTGTAGATTAGAAGATATGATTTTTAGAAGTTGGGACAAAATTCTGGACGAAAATCCTGACTGCTGAAAAGTATTGTTTCGAAAATGGGATCAAATGACATTGGAATTCCATGAAATTTTATGAACAACTAGTAGGCATATAGAGTTTTTAATTGGGCTTGAAAGAAAGTCATTTGGAATCCTGTAGAATTAATTGTGGATTTTACAAGGTGTCTGGACTGTCAGGACACAATTCTGACTTATGGTTTTTGTGTAGATTTTTAACCAGGAAAACCAACCTCATTTCTCATGAAATTTTGTGGGTTAATAGTAAGCATCCTAAGGTTTAAAATGAGACCAAGAACATGTCAATTGGATGTCTAGAACTAGAGTTGTGAGTTTTTCAATTTAGATGACAGAATCAATGAAAACTTGAAATCAGTGAGTTAAAAGCCATTTTCTAGAAATCTTTGTGAAATGTGATTCTATAAAGTCATTTTCAAATGAAAGGGGACTTAATGGGAGTTGTGTGGAGTTTAGAATCACATGAGTTGGGGTCTCCTAAAAGGAGATATGAGTTTTACTTTTGACACTGAAAATTTGGGGAAAATCACTGATTTAGAAGAATAATAATTTCTATGATATAATGCATGTTTCAATAATTGGTCATTTTGATTAAATGCCAGTTAGACTTTTAGAGGATTAATTAGAGTTGAGAAATGTAATGACAACCAACGATATGATAATGAGTAGAGTTTTATCGAGTGGGTCAAGAATAACATAAGTACGATAGGTTATTAATGATCAGAATAGTCGTTGACCACTCTATATGGGTTATGGTTTGTACAGGAATTGATGATTGCCTAAGCTACAAGACAACCAACAGGAGTCTGGTATGGTAAAGGTAAATGGCTAGGAAGTGCCAAAAGGTAGTAACTAGTCTTTCATTTGTTATAAGATACACTGCATGTTTTTGTACTCATCATGGATTATTTGGTATGTTGTGTGCGGGGTGGTCGCCTGTGGCTTCGAGCTAGGGTGGACGCTCATACCAATGATTGCTGTGTGCAAGCTGAGTGGTCACCGAGCTGTGTGCGAGGGTGGACGCTTATGCAATGTCCTGCTATGTGCGGGTCCGAGTAGATGGCATGTGTGGTATCTCTCGTTGCCATGGATTGACCTAGCGCTATGGTGATGTGTGAACTATGTGTTCTGCATTGATTGTTGTTGTGATAATTTTGTTATATGATGATTGGTTGACATGCTGTGTGATGTATCTTTATGAGATGACTCATAGTTACTACTGAGATTCTCATGAATCTCTCCCTTTATTTTAAAATGAATTACAGCTCAGGAATGTGGCTCGAGAGGCAAGGAGTAATTGTCGTAAATAAGTAGAAGTTGAGAAGAAGTTGATTTGATTAGGTTGTTGTCAGTCTGTATATAAATCCTCTATTATATTATATTTGAGTTGCCAGTAAGGCTTGGTTTTGTATAAACAAATAAAGGTAGTTTGTTATGCTTTTAAAGGCTTTAAGTTGTACAAGGTTTGGGTAGTAGTTATATTTGTAAAAAGCAATTGAATTGTAGTTTCCTCATTGAGGCGGAACAACAACTGCCACAGTACTTAAAGGTAAGAGTTACCCTATTGATAGTTAGAAGATGGTAGTAACAGTATGATAGAATTAGTTCTATTATTTCTCGACATAACTTGGGATTTGTTATGGTCGCATGTATGAGGGATCTATAACATACTAAGTATATTAAGCAAAATGAGAATGATAGAATGTAATGATTAGAATGATATGATTCTGTTACTACCTATCGTGATTAGTAACTTTGAAGGTTAGTATAAAGAGTTTGAACCACTGAACAAATGTTTTGAAACTTATTTCCAAAGTTTAAAATTTTCCAAAAAAATTCATTCATGTTGTGTTTGGATTTAAAGCTTTCCAAATTAACTGTGAAACTGCTTTTACCTTTCGCTGTGTGGTTCAAAGTCATTATCAATTAACCCACAATGACTATAAGGATTAGTGGGGTGTAATGAGGGGTGTTACACCCCTAGGGTAGGATATGGTATGATTTTCATTGGTTTGATGATTTCAATGTGTTCAGATCAATGTTTTACTTAAGGAAAGGTTGAAAGAACACATGTGGAACACTGAACCGATGAAATCACCAAGGACCTCTTAAAGGGGCTAGTGTTCGGCCAAATTGAAAATGATGGGGGGAGTTTGATTTTGGGAAAATGAATGCCATAAATGGATATAAAGGCAAAAGTTGTGTAGGATTAGCCTCTGAAATCAATTAAAGGATAAGGGTAGTTTGAAACCCAAGTTTAAGAGAAAAGGGGTTTTGGGCTAGTAATAATAACATACATTGATGCCTTAATGTTGTGTTACATCTAGGCATCACAAAGGAGTCATCCAGTATCCAAGGAAGCAGAGGAAAGGCACCTGCATCGTTCTGAGTAATTGGTAGCTAGAACTTATAACCTTAACTTATGAATGTTTTGCTTGTTTGCTTTATGCTATTGCTTGTATTACTGTGTTGTGATTGAGCAAGTATGCATGAGATATATGAGATGTTTGAGACGTATGATTCTATATTTTTATGCCATGGGTATGTGATAAAGATAGAGTCATATGCATGCTCCCTATACACAGTAAGTGCCAAGAGAGAAGGCACTAAATGAGTAAGTTACGAGCATTACATATTGTATGACTTGCATTGCATTATAATGTTACTAGTTGTAGTTCTACTACTGAAGTTTCTTCAGAAACATTACCTCTCCACAATACAGGTGAAGGTACATCGGGAAGTAAGAAGAAGAGATAGATAAAGTATGTTCATTTAGCTTCCCTATTTTGTTCCTGGATGACTGTAAATATTGTATGTTTTGGATACTAGATATATTGGATTATGTATGTATGCTACTGATGATGATGGAATGATGAGGAATTGCCTTTACTTTAGCTGTTATGTTGTCCGAGTGACATGAGAATCATGAGAAAAGAGAAAAATAGCATCGCATGAGATTATGGTTAGATTGACACTTTATTTTTGGCTATTTTGGCTTAAAATTGGGATTGCTACAATTTGAGCAAATGACTGTATCTGACCACGAGCCTTTGCATGCTAATAGAGAGTATTTTTAGATGCAAATGGAGTAGTAGATCATGTCATTTGGAGTTTTGTAGCAAAAGTTAGGCCAAAAATCATGGAAAATTGAAAAAATGACTAAATGAATAGTGCCAAATTGACCATATGAACAGTGCATCTTTGAGAAGCTGTGCACATTCGATGCTATGCTATCAAGGTATGAGATTATTTTTCCCTTAAAGAGGAATGAAGAGCTTTCAAATAAGTTTGGAATCACGTCATTCCAATTTTTATATAATTAGTTATAATTTTTCAAAGTTTGTTGAAATTAAGGGCCAGGTGAATAGTAACCCGAGAAGGAGAAAATTTTTTCCCTTATTTTCCCAACTTAAAGTCATAATTAGTTATTCCAATAGCTCTAATATGGTAAGGTAAATGCTATAAAAGGAATGTGTGACAAAAATTTTGTGTTCAAAGTTTTAAATTTTTAAATCACCCAATTCACCCCCTCTTATGTGAAATGTTTGCCTCAACAACAACTGCCATGCGAGTTATTTTTGTTTGTGAGCCCTAGATAGGTATATTAGTTGTGATTTCCATCATTCATTTCGTATTTTCCTCCCAACATTCACTTCAAAGGTTCCTATCTTGTTATTTGCAGTGTTAAACCCTGACCTACTAGGCTACCTTTATGAAGTTTTGATGCGACAAAGCATCCAAGGTGATGTTTAATTGCTTTTATAAAGGTTTTTTTTGGAAATCTTGTATTACTATGATCAAAGGTTCCTATCCTGTTATAGGAAGTTGTCAACCAATTGCTTTGACTGAAGGTTCCTACTATGTTAATCTTTTTTGTAGTGATTTCTAGAGATATGAAGTCTTAAGAAAATACATCTCCTTTTTTGAAATATCCACGTCTCAAGAAGTTATTTTGAAAAGATCAATAGGGATGTGATGAATAAACTATTTCAGTTCTACTAAGTCAAATATAAACAAGAGAATACATGCAGCATTTGTGATGTCACAACACGATAAAGCATTCAAGCTAAGGTGACATATTAAATAGCTTTTGTGAAGTTATGTTTTTTTAAACCCCATTATTGCTATGATCCAAGGTCCTCTTCATGACTTCCTATTTTTAATATATTCAATATTTTTTTTATATATTTGGGAAGTCATCAATGCTAAATTAAGGGAATTTTCTTGATATTTTATGAAATATCAATTTGGTATATCATGTGTGGAATTTCAAATAAAAATAGAAGTTTTTAAGTTTAGGAAAGAAAAGAAGAATCAATGAATGATCATAGGAAGTTTCCTATTCTTCTTGACAGCTTGAACGCAACGTTTTTGGAGCCAACAATTTGAAAATAGAGTAAGATTTTACATCTAAGAAAGAGCCACAAGCACGACTTGAAAGGCAAGGATGCAGAGGGAGGTAGCCGTGTATCATTAGTTGGCTTTTCTTCAACGAGTAGCCACAAGTTACACATAGAGGAGAGGAGAGGGAATCACAAAGGGGAGAGAGGAGTTCAAGTTTCATTATTCTTCTTTACGGGAGGACAAGAGTGTTGGAAATAATTATTAGGTATGTCATAAGGAACAAGTCCCATATTATTTGAGATTGTGGGAGTCCAGATAATGAGTGATCTTAGACTATTAAATAAGCTAAGAGGAGAAGTGAACTCACACAATATTAAACCACATGGAAACCCGGCAATTTCCCCTACATGCGAGTTAGAAGTGGACTGAGTGTATTTATTAAAGACCTCTGGAAAATATATTTTGTGGATATATTTTAATATTTTATAATAAAGGGATTTTATCATAGAAAATGATGTTGAGCTCTTTAGGTTCAGATTTATAAAATAATTATTTTAATTATTTTTAATGCCATTTATTTCTTATGTTTTGAGAAATATGAATGTTAACCATTTTGCCTTATACGTTGGAAGCTCATTCATGATATTTTATTATTATAAAATCAATTGCTTTGAAAACGTATAGCATCCAACGTGAATAAACTTTCACATAATGACAAAAAGAATGGTTTATGAATATTTATAGTGCAGCCCAATGCCTCTTTTATATTTGAAGACGCTTCAATGTTCACCAACGCTGGAAACGCCAATATAATGGATATTAAAATTTGCCATGGTAAAAACAAATGAGCCTATATAAAGAGCAAAATCAGAGGTTCTAAATATACTTTTTGCTGTTGAATAATCAAGTCCAATTCTTCTTCCTCTAGAATATATTTATACCTACTGAGTCACATTACCTTCTGTAGTTCTGCTTACCCTATTTTTATAGGAAGAATTCATTTAATCCTGGGGAGTGCCACAACTTCTTTTGCCGGTAGTTGCGGAATAGCTCTTAAGGACAGTGTCCTCAGGCACGACTCGAATCAATTTTTATTTGCAGGTATTACTACTGCTGATTGGACTTGCACCTAACTAGGAAGAGTTGGAAGGTCCACTAAGTTGCGTGAGAATTCAGTAACTACCGACAACAAAGAGGACTGTGGAAAAGAGAAGAGGTACTAAAGTAGCCGCTTGGACAAAGATGCAACTTTAGCTTAGAGATGATACTTTAAATCAATGCTCTGTTCTTTTCTCTTTTCCTTGAGATTTTGGATTCTTAGATATGTTTAGTTAGTTTGTTTTGCAACCTAAAGGAGTTGTGAATTTGTGGGTGGATTATACTTTGTTTGGTGAAGGTGTAAATATAGTAATAAAGTATTTCGCTATGAGCACTTAACAGAATTATCTTTTATTGAGTGCAAAAGTACCAATAATCATTTAAAATTGGAGCATATTTCATAACTTCATTAATTGCATATAACATTCGTTAAGAGAGACTCATTTAGTGCTTAGGTGGAATATCTTACTATGACCAATTGCATTTTACTCCCTCTCTCTCCTTGTGGTCCTCTGCACCCCACAACCCACAGCTTTCTCTCTTCCCCCCACCTTTTTCACTCTCTCCCCCTTCATGCTCCTCCGGTTCTCCATCCCCATAATCTCTTCTCTCTCCACCTGACTCCTCTTTCTATCTCTCAACTTCTTGTGGAATTTCACCATGAATGGATTGCCTTGAAGCTATTATACCTAGCTTCAGACTTACCAGTGTTGCTGCTGATTGGCCTCTACTCTTTTTCTTTGTTCCATCAATGTTAGCTCCATGATATTGTTCTTTCATCTTCATCTTTTCTTCCTTTCAAGTTTCTCCATATGCATTAGTGTTGATGAGATTCCCTCACTATGATTTTACACCAACAAATGATAGTTAAAAAAGCCTCAAAATCTAATCATGTCAAAACACTACCTTTATATCATCCATATTTTAGGGGCTATTCCCTCTATTTTCTTTTGTCTCTCTGTATTTGCCTTTATCCAGCTTAAAGTTCACGATATCCATGTTTTAATAATGTTAATGTTAATTTGGTCTCATTTTGGATTGTTTCTTTCTTGACTTGTACTCCGCTTCCCAGCAGCTGGGCTGCAAGCAGATCATTTTGTGCCCTAGCAGTTTGCCTTTTAAGGTTGTTATCAATATTTCTCCACTTTAGGTGGGAGTTTGAACCATCACGATTCTGACCATGGTTATGCCCAAGGCTGTAGCCATGTCTATGCCTCATCAACATCCATAATTAGATTCATTCCATACTACATTCACTTTTAGGAATGGAGTCAAGCCTATTGGATAAGATTCATCATTTTTCAACAAAATCTCATTATTTTTCTTGGCCACAAGGAGGTAAAAAATTAGTTCAACATATTTCTTGAAACCTCTTTCACGATATTGCCACTACAAGATCAAATTTGATGCATCAATTCATAATAATCCTTTTGAATGATAGCCATCTTTTGGTGGTAATACCTTTCTTTTAAATTGTTCAAAAGAATAAGTGGGTCTTTTATGAAAGACAAGTAGTAATTTATAAAGTAAGATATTACAACAAAATTAGAGATTTATGGCTTCATGCCATTTAAGACTCTTGCCTTCTAGCCGACTAACTCTCACGGCTTCAGGCTAATTAATCTTAATAAATTAGAATTATATTCTCATAGCTTCAGGACAATTTACTCTTAAGATGAGAAATTATAAATATATGGCTAGAAAAATGTTTAGGCTTCCAGTCATATAATATCGAAATAGGAATCAAATGAGTATGACTTCTAGCCATATTATATTAAAATATGATATCAAAGTGATATGATCTGGAAATATAATTTCAAAATAGAAACAAAAGGAATATGGCTTCTGGCCATATAATAGGAAATCAAAGCAATGTGACTTCTGGTCATATAATTTCATAACAGGAAATTAAACAATATGACTTATGGTTATCTAATATCATAATAGAAAATTAAAGTAGTATGTGTTCAAGCCATATAACTTCATAACATGAAATTAGAGGTATATGACTTATGGCCATACTACAATAACAACATCAATAATATAGAAGAAATCATAAAAGAGATGAAACTCAATGTTTAAAACAATTGATAAAATAATCTCCGATCTCTTTGATTCTATATAATGGCTCATATCATCCCAAATAGATCAAGATCAAATAAAACTACAGTAAAAGAAAGTAGAAGAAATAGTTAAGGTAACTATGAATTAAGAATAACTTCATTAGAGCTTTCGTGCTGATAATGTGTTATGAAAATAATGGTATCTAGGATGAGAGAGAGCAGGAACAAGAAAAAGAGCAATATATGATAGAAGATTTAAGAGAGAAAGAGTAGAGTGTTTTTCATTCACTTGTGTGCTATCAACCCTTACATACGACCCATATTTATAGGCCTTCAAAACCACCAATTAATAATTAAAAAATTAAAACTTGTAGACTAAGTTTACCTAATGAGTAAGCAATATTAAGAGCTAAGTTTCTTAGTGGTAAAGCTTTCTTAAGGGCTAAGTTACCTTAGTGATTAAGATGCTTTAGGGGCTAAGAAACTTAATAAGTTACCTTAATTATGAGTCAATAGAAATCCACATAATTAATATTTACAACAATTTTAACTTTTTATTTTATCCAATGCTTTTCCATGGTTGAATTCACCCAAGTTTTATCATTTGTCAGATAAAGAGGGGTGAAAACTTATCACAATTTTTAATAATAATTCCAGGATTAGAAGGTATTCACACTACTACAAAAAGAGGTAAAAGTGACGCATATATTGTAACGTCTCTTAAAGAAACATCACAGCTTTAACATAAATATTTTTTTGTATGACATTAAAAAAACAAAACAAAAACCTATTGTGGCGCTTGTTTAAAAAAACACCAAAAAAATTAATATATTATGATTAAAAAAAGATCCATTCATGCATCCCACAAGAAACCCCCTTTAGGGGGTGCTCATTCACAAGTGGGGGTAAATTGGTTGGGGCCAGCTCTCTTCAGGTTTGAATGAGCACCCCCCAAAAGGGGGTAAATGGGAACAACTCTCTTTTCACGTGAAGAGAGAGTTGATAAGGCCAACTGGCCCAACCCATTTACCCCCTCTTGGGAATGAGCGCCCCCTAAAGGGGTTTCTCCCACTATAGTTGTTTTAGGGTACGTGTATGAGTCTTTTTTTTAATCATATATATATTGATTTCTTATGGCATTTTTTTAAACCAAGCACCACAACAAATTTTGCTTTCCTACTATAGCTCTTATGGGGTGTGTGAAGGGGGTCTTTTTTTTAATTATATATATTGACTTCTTGTAGCATTTTTTTTAAACAAGTGCCATAATATATTTCACTTATTGTGCGTTTTTTAAAACAAATGCCACAATAGATGAAAATTTTATTTCCCTCCCTTATTTTTATTCTCCCGTTTGTTTTTTTTTACCTTTTTATTTTAACTTCGTCTTTTTTTCTCTTATGTCTTCTTTGTTTCTCTTCCCTCTTTCTTCATTTCTCTTAGTTCCATGGTTTCACCTCCATTAAATTTTAAGGTTCACTATTACTTGTTCTTAATATTGATATCCACTAAAAAGATATGTCGAACAACTCCGACTTTGTTTCTTCTTTTTTTTGGTTATTTTTTTATTTTGTTTCTACCTATTCTCTTGTTCTCTTATATGATATATTCTCTTGTATAATTTGTTCTTATGTTTTTCTTCTTGTTCTCTTGTTCTATAGAATTTTTTTTTCTTAACTGATTTTTAATATTTTTTTTTCATGTTTTATAGTTAGGTTGGAATTCAACTCTCTACTTGATTTCAAATAATCAATAGTTATGCCTGGCTTTCATTTGATGAATAGCCTTCATGTTGCATTGAATGATTTTCTGCAGGCTGATTGTACCCACTCTGATAATTATGGGTAGTTCTTCGTAGAATTTTTCGTTGTAGTATCCAAAAAAAAAAGAATCAAAAGGAAAAATCAATTTTTTTTAAAAAAAAACCTTTAGGTGGTGCTTTTTCAAGAAAGCGCCACCTAAAGTTGGTATCCCTCTTCCTGTGGTGCGTTTTTACCTAAAGTCTTTTTTAAAAAAATTAGAATTTAAAGCGCCACATAAACTTATAGTGACATCAATAGTTGTGGTGTTTTTTAAGTGCCACAAATCTGCAAAATTGAGCACCACAAGATTTTTTTTTAGTAATGTCAGTTATGTAATCAAAATGATGACTACCCCTAACCTATCATTTTGTCTAGATGTAATAATACTTTTTAAGTGTCAATTTTTATATAAAAATTTGATTTTTTTAAAAAAAAGATAATTAAGGAATTATTTTTATTTTAAATTTTATACCCATTAAAATAATTTTTATAGTAAAAATTTTAAAAAAATAAATTTAGACCATTCAAATCATATTTATACGATCCAAATCTAATGGATTGGGATTGTTTATCATTTTGGTAAACATCCAAACTAGGTGAACAATAATCCCCCTAGCTAGTTAATTCCATATGGGAAGCATTTGATCTGTCAAGTAGTGCCAACCATCCTTTAAACCACAAAAAATCAACTCTTCCCGTTCTAAAACGTTAGACCGTTGACCATGATAGGAAAAGATGATCAATTGTTTCTACATGCAATCCACACAACTCAAAATATTAGGAGGATTCTGCATTTCACCCCCAACTCGCTGCTAACTTAAAATATAAAAGATCATTAAATGTTGATAAAGAGATTCACATCAAACTTCAACTTTCATATCTTTTATCATTATTCTAAGTGGTGTCTCCAACTCAAGTCCATTACGGAAGGTAAAGTGAAGAATCAAATCTGAATTCAACCTCCTCTGATTGATTGTGAGATTGTGTAATCACGTGCATATATAATTACCTTCAAATAATTGTTTCCATGTCGTCATTGCTCACGAGTCTCGGATGCATATTTCAAACATTCACCTTCGAAATCGCAAATTTGGACCAAAATAAATAGGATCACGTCCTCTCCCTACTCTGTGACTTTAGCTATAATTAATTAATTCTAAAACAAAGTTAACAATATTTAATTCAAGAGAATTGAGTGAAGCCACCATTAAACCCACTTCAAAATCATTTCTAAAAGCACCCTCTCATTTAGAGAAAGGGTAAGTGTGAACAAATGAGAAACAAGAATTAAAAAAGATATGAGAGGCACATATAGTATTTAATTTAGAAGTAAAATGAGAAAAAAAATTATTAAAAGGAGAATCTAATTAAATCCTTTTAAAATAGTAAAATCTAAATTTAGGCCTACACTTTCAACAAATTATTAATCAAGTCAGGCTTAATTAGGGATTTTAAAATATTTTTGAAAGACTATAATGCCCCTATTTAAGTTAAAAATGAATTTTTTAATCTATATATTACCTTTCAATGCCGTTATAACTCCACTAAAAGTTGAGATTCCAATTATTCAATGAAGCATAGATTTGACATTAAGATTAAGAGAATATAAGAATATATAAATTAAATATATTCATTTTTACCTTAAATAGGGACACTGTCACTACTACAAAAAACTGATATAACGTCTATAAAATACGTCCGTTTTTTTAAAAAAAAACAGAAGTTAAAACAAAAGCGGTGGCAATATTATAATAAGTTGATGATTTGACTCCTATTTTTTTAAAAACCATACATTGACGAGGGTTGATGTGAGGCCTAGGCATATGTTCTTCAAGAACAGACGCCCTATGTGAACAGATGCTAGTATGTTCATTGAACAAACACTAGGCGTCTGTTATCTTATAACAGACGTATGTTATCTTCTAACACACGCCATAGGCGTCTGTTATAATTGAATAGGCGCCCTACTGGGCGTCTGTTCTCTTTTGAACAAATGCCAATTGGGCGTGGCCTAATAGACGCCTAGAGGCATCGCAACAAACGCTTAAGGACTCTGTCAGACTGATTACTCATTTTAGTGTCTATGTTCTTATAAAACGGACACCATTTTTTTCTCGCCCATGTCCTCATATATTTCCATCTTATTCTCTCGTCTTCTGAGCACTGAACCATGAACTATTTTTCTCTTCTTTCACTTGAATCATTAGCCACATCCCTCCCTCTTCTCTTACTAGGCTCTTTTCCACAGTGTGTGTCCCTTGATCGCCTTTCTTCCCATCACCCTACTCTCCTCTTTTAAAAACAAATTATTGGTATGGTCAGTTAAATTTTTTTTTCCTTTGATTGTGTTAATTTTACCCCTTCTCATGTGTTAATTTGATATTGCTCCTGTTAATGTGTGTGTGTGTGTGTGTGTGTGTGTGTGTGTGTGTCTTATATTACATTGATAATTTTATATTTTCCGACACTACTTTTTTTTTCCAATCGCTACATTGCTCTGGGCGTTAGGAGGTTCTAAAATTTATAAGTCCAAATATAAATAATATTTTTTAGTTTAATTATAGATTATTGATGATAAAAAATTAATTACAGAAGTAATTTATTTGGTTGAATGAAATGGTTGCTTGTACTATAAACAGATGATGTAGTAAGCATTTAACAACAAAAAAATTGTCTAGGCATCCGTTTTGGTTGAAACAAACTCCTTTAGTGGCGTTTATTTTTGTTAAAACGGATCCCTATTGCGGCATCCATTATCTTTTTTTTAAAAAAAAAAAGATGCCTACTACTTGTCTCTTTTGCGTCCATTTCACCAAACAGACGTCTTTTCATAAAGCTTTAAACATATCCCACATACGCGTCCCCTTCAAAACAAAAGCCGAAGGTATTTTAAAACAACATTAAAACTTTTATCTGTAGTAGTGATAAGATAATAAAAGATACCAGATAGGTAAAATATAATATAACCAAAAAAAGGTGGTGCAATTAGATATACTATATGAGTGCACCACCATGACAGAAGAGTCATGGTGAGACCATATGGGCTTTTTTGGCTCGAAACCCATAGAAACCCAGAGTTGGAGCACCTAAGACATTGCCATTAGATTCAACATCAAACACAGATCTAGGGTGACTAAGAGAAGGAATGTCATGCCCATCCTCCCTCAGATAAAAGGGCACAACATTGGGATTAAGTGGAGGGTCATCTATTGAACGTACGGCAGCTTTCAGAATGGAAAAAGCTTGGAAACTCATGTAAGAGAGAGAGTGTTTGTTATGAAGAATCACTATTTTTTTACTTGGTCTTATATAATAAAGAGCAAATATATGGAAAAGTTATTATGGATTTTCTATTAATTAATAATTACTATAATTAATAATTTTCTTTATAACAATATAATCGCTTAGACCCCCTGTTTATAAGGGAAAATTCCCCTAAAATACCTTTTCAAATTGCAAAATCCAAAAAAATCTGTTAACATTTCAAAAAGACACTAAAGTGCCATAGACCAAATTGGGTTTTTTTCAAATTCGTTGATATGAACAGTGATCAGCACAAACTAGCAAATTCCATTACTCGACTTACGAATCCCATTACTCAACTTATGAGAATCCAACATTGTTCACGTCACAAGCAGATTCCCCTCTTTCCTCTGTCACTATGTGTTAGTCAGTGTCAGATGAACAGTGCCAATAAAGGGGGGAGAGAAATGATCAGCATGGACTTATGAATCCCATTACTTGACTTACCTGTGAATTTCCACTACTGTTAACGTCAATGAATTTTGAGAGGGAGAGAGAGTGATCAACACAAACTTGATCCCATTACTCAACTTACGAATTCCACTACTGTTCACGTTAGCAAATTTGAAAAATTCAATTTAGTCCATGGTAGCTTAGTGTTTTTTTAAAAAAATATTAACAGACTTTTTATGGTTTTTGAATTTGATGAGGTATTTAAGTGGAATTTCCCTATTTATAATGTATGCATTTTTTTGTTTTGGTGCACTATGTCCCCATGTGCTTTTGTACTTCTCTTGCTTACCTCCACATCTGATTCCACCGCCTGTAACCTCTCTAATCTCTTCACTCTTCTTTCGATTCTCAGAGCTGTGACTCAATAAAGCTTCTAGTCTTTCAATTTCGGGCTTGAAATCATTTTCTGTCACTGATTTTGTTGTTTTCTTCTTATTTGTTTTCTGTTTGGTTTCATTTTGACGAAACTTTCCTTGTTTCCGTGATCTGCAAGGTGGTTTTACGTTTTTTTATCTGGATCCGTGCGGACATTTTGATTACTTTTGAATGTTCTTTGTTAAGTGGGTAGTGTGACACTGTAGTGTCTTTCATAGTCTTGCTTTACTTTCCGCTGGCTGTATCTTAGCATTTAGATATATTTATGGGTTTTTGTATGTTAAGTGGATGAAAATATTGGTTATCATAATCTCATGAATCTCATTTCGTATCTCACGATTCTATTCAAAATTAGGTGGGAACAATATGAATTTGTTGATATATCTTAATTATGCTTGTATCTTGCGATTATATGAGTAATATAGGTCAGAATCACATGACATAAGCGATTCATGCTATTCTAGATAAACTCGGTCATGCACATATAGAGTCAAATCTACTTCGACCCAACTTTAGAATGTTGGATATTATTTTAAGATTATTTAGATAAAATATTATTAGATTTGATTATTTCATGTTTAGGATTAGATTTAGATTTTATCTTAATTAATTTGGTTTATTTATGATTAGATTTAGATAAAATTATATTCTAAGTTTTTCTATATAAAGGTCATATGTATATGGTTTTACTTAAGGTTTCATAATAAAATTCCAGAGGTTCTTATTCCCTCTACATTTATATATGATCCTTCAATTTCAATATGGTATTAAAGCCAGGTTTGATTATTCAATAGCCAAGTTCAATGGTTCGTTTGCTTGAGAGCTCAATATGTGAGTTAGTACACTGCATCACGATAGATTCTTTCTGGGCATCTTTCATTACGCAAGAAGATTTCGATTTGTTTGATTTTGATGGTTTGAGAGCTCAATTGTGAGCTAATGTGATGCAGCACGAGATTTATGGTTTGATGATTTGAGAGAGCTCAATTTGTAGAGTTCTATTTGTTTGATTTGATATCTCAATTTGTGAGCTAGTCAATGTAGCATAAGATTCTTTTTTTTTTTTGGACCTCTGAGACTCAAAAATGAGTACAAGCCCAAGGATATTGGAGTTATGTGAATGATATCAATCTGCATGATAGTGACATCATTGCAGATTTCTTGTGCATGATATCCATTTGACCAAGAGACACAATTGCAAGTGTCTCTTTCAGGCCATGGTAAGATTAGAGACTCAATTCAAGAACAAGATTTCTAGACGAATGCAAAGAGATTAAAAAATATATGGTGATTGAGGATGGTTTTGCAAACCAAGATGATAAGTAACCCTCAAAGAAAAAGAGGAAACAAGATGAAAATATTCATTTATTTTCTAAAGAAAATATTCATTTATTCTCTAAAGAATCGCATCTGTAGCGACTTCTAAAGAAACATGCCATTTGAAGATGTTGAAGTCTGAGTTTCAAGTCTTATGAAAAAGATAAGTTTAGTGCTCTTTGAAACAAGGGAGAGTGTTGGATATTGTTTCAAGATTATTTAGATAAAGTATTATTAGATTTGATGATTTAATATTTAAGATTAGATTTAGATTTTATCTTAATTAATTTGGTTTATTTATGATTATATTTAGATAAAATTATGCTTTAGGTTTGTCTATATAAAGGTTACATGATTTTACTTAAGGTTTCAAAATAATATTCCAGAGGTTCTTATTCTCCCTGCATTTATATATGATCCTTCAAATTTCAACACTGATAATATGATGATGGCTTCACCGAAGAGGCTTTATATATATTGATATCAAACTATACTCTCTTTATATATATATATATATTATTTTTATTTTTATTCAATTTTAGGGTGATTTTTGAGCATGGAAGCTTGCCCTTCCTAACCCAGCCCAAAATTACTCAGGCTTTCATCAAACAAGGCAGGGTAGTAGGCCGTAAAATATCACCCATTCATCTTTCAAACTGGGCATCTGGCAAGGGTCATGTCATGTCTAGCCTTACCATGCACACCCCTAAATATGATTAAATAACTTATTTACTTCCTTTAATATCTCTAAAAAAAAGTTAATTATATCTTGAAATGGACAAGCTAATCACCCAAGAGGAGGGTGAATTGGGTGTTTGAAAATTTTCTTGTGAAAGGATAGAACTCAAGAATTTATACTGGTTCGGTCAAACTCCCGACCTACGTCCAGTTCTCAGTTTCAACTGAGTTCAACTATTTCCCAAGATTTAAACCGGGCTCTTGGTGCCACAGTACAGACTCGATTGACTCTTAAGGATCACTCCCCCTTACAAAGCTCAATCCAACTCCCTTACTCAAGGTTCCCAACCAACCTTGAGTATCTCAAGAATAGGTAGTTGATCAACAATTAATACTCTCTATAGAGTTAAATGATAATCACTGAAGCTCACTCAAGAATTAACTCAAGAATTGATGACTCATAATAATGGCACATTTGTTAGTTGTTGGAGTCATTAAGAGTCTCGTATTTATAGTCCGATGAAATTGTAACCGTTGATCTATCCGTTGGACTATGGCTTGTAGCTGTTGACATTTCATCATTCCTTTGATCATTGTTTGTTGAAGAACAATCCTTCTTGGTCATAAATATATCCTTTGAGGTAGGTGACGAAAGGAAGATGAAGACTTTAGCCATATTAGGTAAGTTGCATTTAATGCTTCTAACACAATATTTACTTTACTTGATTTGTTCTTTAAACTTGTCTGAATGATTCATAACCTGTACTTAGACACTAAATAGATCATTAGTAAAGACTAGAATCAAGTGGGTATCAATATAATGAATCCTAGAATGATAGAAAGAATTATGCTACGATGCTCTGTTTTTTATGTTTGAAATTTCCTTGAGGTTGAGACTCATCCTTGAGGTCACAAGAAATTTTTGTGAAGGAACCTTGAGGAAAGAAAAATGTACTCAAGGTTGCTCTTTGAAAAACTTAGAACATTATTTGCTTGTTTCCTTGAGGATAGGATTAAACCTTGAGGTTATGTGTTTTAACTTCAGAGCATGTGAAAATATACTTACCATCCTCGAGGACCAAGAGTACGCTCGAGGGTCCTTACTCTTGCCAGGTTTGAAGAATACACATCCAGGTTACTAGGTTGCCTGGCAGGGTTCCAGAAGTCCCGGTTTCCTCAAGGTTAGATGCTTTCCTTGAGGAGGCCTCTCTTGGCTAGGTTACTCAATGCACAGCCAGGTTTTCCCAAAAACCTAGCTCCACCAACAAGGTTGTGGTGCACATGTCGTGACTCTAGAAAACATAAGTCGCAACTGTAATATTGACGAGAGCAGCTAAAAACAAGTGAGGCTCAAGTCGCAACTTTATAAAACTTATGTCACAACTACAGCAAAAGCTGAGAGCAACTTTTAAAATCAAGTTAAGGTTGTGACGTGATCAGAACCAAGGTCGCGACTAACACATTTGTTTATCCAGGTTGAGAGAGTAGCCTTGCAGGTCCTACCAGGTTCACAAGATTATGTCGCAACTTCATATATCTCAGGTCGCGACTAAAATTGCCAGAGGGCAAATGGTTAGATAGTTTATTTGAGTTGCCTTGCATCACCTTGCAAGGTTGTCCATTTAGCCTTGCTAGGACCCGTGTCCTCGAGGCTAGGTGTTCACCCTTGAGGTTAGACCTTCAATTGGTCAACCTGCTAGTTTTTGCCAAGACATAGCTGTTGAAGCAAGGGAGATTAGAAACCTGGCTGTTTAAAAAATATTGGTTTCCTTCGAGCTTCAAGCATTCCCTTGAGGCTGGAAAAACCAACAAGGTTCTGACTTAGTTCAAAAAACATTTTCTTTCCCTTGTACTAAGTGGATATCACTTGCGTACACTTACTTAAGTGATTTCCCTTTAGTTTTCCATTCTCAAAGCTTCTTTTTACAAAATCAACCTAAGTTTGGTAATCATCAAAACATAGGATCTAACAAGGGAAAGGAGGTGGAATATTTTATTATTCTTTTTAAGTTGGATTTAATTACAAGAATGCCATTAGTCTTGTCTATAAATATAAGCAAACCCCCTTTTTAGGCGCATAGAAGGAACTCTTGGGGACGTTCTGGCTAGTTGGAAACTCGACCTTCAAGTCCAAAATTTTAAGGAGATTCAAGCTACACCAACTAAGCAACAAATCAAGGTATGTTCTAGCCTCTATCTCCTTTCATTCTCCTCCTCATGTCCATGGTTCTAAAAGCATTTCTAAGGGGGAAATGTAGTCCATGGATTCGGTCAAGCAAGGGGAGGGAGAGTTTGGAGTTGTGTGAGGTCTATAAGGGCTAGAAAAGGTTAGTAGTTGGTG
>JBAGKO010000002.1:8587460-8605542 GCA_037177275.1 Acacia concinna | reverse complement strand
AAGCCAATCGAGCATCTTCCAGAGGAGGCGCACAACACAGAGGTGGCAGTATTTCTAATACTGAGCATAGGCGGAGGCTGGTATGAAGTTACTTTTTATACAATTATTATTATTTCCTTAATGCATGCTATAACACATATTTACAATTAACTACAGACCAAGGAGTTGGACAGAGAGCCTACTTTTTTTGAGTTGTTCAAGCGGACGCATTATAATGATAAGACAGGAGAATTTGTGGATCATCGAGCGGCTGCAGCTCATGTAAGTGCATTTTTGTTATATTGTCATCATGACTTGGAAATGGGAGTTTCACATCTTCCTCTCTTGCTCATTCAGTCGTTTTTCTATCCTATAAAATAAAGTTTTTTTTAAAGAAAAATTTGTTATAATCAAGTTTAATCATTGGATCTGACCATTGTTTCTTATGAAAACACTACTCGAGTAAACTAGCGAGAGTCTTCTCTTACATGTTCATAACTTCTTTACTTCACAGATATATATTTCCACTTACATATATATATATATATGTTGCGCTTGATAATTAGCTAGCTTGAGATGCGTATTCATTGTTCCTTTAAGCAGGAAATCTTCTTACATATGGTTACTGGATTCACATATAAATAATACAGTCGGTCAGAATATAAAATTCAAGGTTGCATATTGTTATTTTTTTTTACCATCTTATCATCTTTGTCTTCTCTCTCTTTCGTGTACAGAATAGAGTTCCAACTCCAACAAATATAATTTCCTTTCTGCCAAATGTTTTTTCTTAATTTTTTTTGTGTTTTAATGTTACAGGATGATTTCATCAGGCGAAAGGCGTCCATAGATTCTACAAGTTCTGGTTCTCATGATATAGATGATAACATTTGGATAGACGTTATAGGCGGGAAGAGCAAGAAGGGTCGTCTCTATGGGCTTGGATCTGAGGGTACAGATATTTGTGGTGTTTCATCTCAGCGGTCAGCTCCTTCAGTCAACAACACTACACCAAATGAAAATTCTGAAGTTGTTGAATTGCGCACCCAAGTAACTCAACTGACACAACAGAATGATGAGATTCGACAACAAAATCAGGAGATTCGAGCAAACTTCCAGAACTTGAAGCAACAGAATGAAAAGATCATCGGTGCATTGGAAAGAATGGGGATCTTTCAATCAGGACAAAATGAAAGTTGATTGCGTCTCTTCCCCTCTTTTGTTGACTCTTTATAACACTTTCTTTGTAAACTTAACAACAACTTTGTTTAGTTCACTTTTAAAACTTTGTTACACTTTCTTTAATGTTGTTTGATTCTGTGACCTTGATTTTAGAGCAAACATGTTTTTTTTGTTAGCTTTTATTTGATATATTTGTTTTCATGAAGTTTTATTTCAATAACTACATTAAAAAATTTAAAAAAATTGGTCATTAATCAATTTTCTTTATAAAAAACTATCACAACGTTTATTGGCTAGTAGATGTGGGGGAAATCTTTATCTAGCATTTTCTACACAAGTTTCCCATAGAATTTCCCACGGACATGTCCGTGGGAATTTCCCACCGATGTTTCCCACGGATTTATCCGTCAGAAACACCCACGCTATTTTCCCACGAATCAGTTCGTGGGAATTTTTCCCATGAAATTTTTTTCTGTGGGAAAATCCGTCAATAATTGCGACAGAAGTTCCGTGGGAAATTCTGTCACAATTTCCGACTGAACTGTTTTTTCCGTCGCAAACTTGTTTGCAACGGCATTTTTTCCCACGGAATTTTTTCCGTGGGAAATTAGTTTCCCATGGAATTCCGTCCCAAATGTCCGTCGGAAATGTCATGACCGTGGGAAATAAAGTATTTTTTTGTAGTGTCATCCCTTATTATAATCTTCAAATTTTTTAATGGGTGTCCCAAAATATATGTTTCACTTTAGATTTATCTAAACATGTATTCTGTTTTTTCTAACTTTACACCCTGTTGATTATATTTATTGCGTTTATTCTCATACTTATCCTCATTACACATAAGAGCTTGATTGGAAAAATAATACATATTTATTATATTTAACTAATTTATTTTTATCAAAAATTGTACTTAACTAATTTTAACTATTATGATTATTAACAGAAGTCTATTATTTGAAGCTTATAGGAGTAATAAGGGACGGGTGAAGTATATATTAAAATAATGTCACAAAACTCTTAGGACCATTTCTGGCAAAGAACTCTTTCCAATGGCCATTTATGGCAAATAACTCTTTCCAATGACTATTTATGAATTACAAGTTTCCGCCCACAATAATATGCACAGCCTATCAGTCCACGCCTATATAAAACATCTACATATCCCCATTATCTACATAATTCATAAACCAAGCATTTGTCATATTCTCACATCTCAATTACAACTTTCCACCATGTCTGCAACAAATGGTCCTCGTCTGGTTCTCTCCGACAACTGTAGCATGCCGGCGATCGGCTTTGGTACTGCAGCTGTGCCACTGGAAAAGACAATGATCATTGAGGCTATCAAGCTTGGATACAGACACTTTGATACAGCCTCATTTTATGAATCAGAGGAGTCTATAGGGAATGGAATAGCTGAAGCTCTTAAGCTTGGCCTTATCAAATCAAGAGACGAGGTCTTTATCACTTCAAAGCTCTGGTGTAGTGACAATCATCCTGATCTTGTCATATCTAGTTTACAGAGATCACTTCGGTGAGAATTCTAATTCTTATAAAACTAGAATGAGCAAAAGTACTTTACTTTAATCATAGGGTTAATACTAATTCCAGTCCTTAATATAATATCTTGTTTGTAATGTACCTACAACCCAGATCTTGTAGTAAGGACTAAAAGTAGTATTATTATTGGTCTTTATAATTTAATCAAATATTGATTTTTTTTTCATATAATATCAAATTGTGGTTTTTAATCCCTAAAATTTTATATAAGGACTTGCTTTGAATTAATGCTATTTAATATAAGGACTAAAATCAAAACTGGTTAAAAGTACATAGATCAAAACAAAACAAAAAAATCATCCTTGTCTTGTATTCTTAACAAGCTTAAATTTCGATCTTTATAATTAATGAAGTTAACTTAGACCAATTCCTTATAAAAACTATAAAAACAGAATTATGATTTAAAACTACATGGATTAAAACTAAAATTTAATCAAACCGGAAGGACAAACAAATATTAACCCAAATATAAATCACCATTTTTTAATTGAAACAAACTTTTTGGCATGTTAAATTGGTGATGCAGGTCATTGAAGTTAGAATATTTAGATCTGTATTTGATTCACTGGCCTCTAAGTGCTAAGCCTGGGAAGGGGGTGTATCCAATTGATGAAGCTGATATAGTTCCGTTTGACTTAGAGGGAGTGTGGCAAGAAATGGAGAAATGTCAGAAATTGGGACTCACGAGATCAATTGGAGTCAGCAACTTTACCATCAACAAGCTTGAGAAGCTTCTCTCATGTGCTACAATTCCTCCAACTGTTAATCAAGTAAGAAAAATGCATATGAAATGTAGAAAAGTAGTGTTGTATATATGTTTCTCTATGATTCTCTTGGCTTGTTCCACAGATATTTTAGGGAAAACCACATAATTATCAACATGAAGTATTAAAAGTTGCTTTTTGCATGTCAAGTGTCAACATGTGGTATTTACATCTCTTTCCTCATATTTTGCCATAAATGAGACCTTTGGTAATGAAATTTTGGAATAGGAACTTCTATATACTTTTCCCAAATATCACTTCGGTTCATATTATAGGTCATTTTATAAAAGGAATGTGTAGTCCTTATCATATGTCATCAAGTATGGTATTAATTACATTTTTTATAATTTTTATTATTTAAAGTTTGACTTTTTTGCTTCTCAAAATGTAATTCATGGTTTTAAATAAGGGTAAATTAGAAAATTTTTTCATTTTCAAAGAAATTTAGTCATGTGATTACCTCACCTTGACCATGATGAAGTGATTGTAGATTATTTATAATAGGAACCAGAGCGCTGCATAGTTATCATAATCTACTGAAAGCAATACTTGTCCTTGAGCTAGTTGGAATTACATAACTAATATTAATATGTTAGAAAATTAGGAAATTGATTGGATTAGTTATTTCTACGTGTGTTGGTTTCCTAAAATACTTTCTATAATTATTTATATTGGAACTACCCTTTAATAAAAACTCCATTAATTTGTGCAATAAATAGGGATAATTTGATCATTATTAAAAATTTAGAAGATAAATTAAATTAAGGTTTTAAATTTAGGAACAAAGTAAATCCTATAACTCATTTAGCCTGGAATGAGTAATTTATAATATCATAAATAAGCCATTTTCTACTGAAATTCAATATTTATTCCACTAAACTTTTTAATTAACCTCAATGTAATTATTGATATCCGGACAGGTAGAGGTGAATCCTTGTTGGCAACAAAAGAAGCTGAGAGAATATTGCAAAGAAAAAGGTATAATAATCACTGCTTATTCTATTTTGGGGAGCAAAGGAACAAAATGGGGTAGCAATGAAGTTATGGACAATGAATTGCTCAATGAGATTGCTAAGTCTCATGGAAAATCTGTAGCACAGGTACTCCTACTAGATATAGTTCTTAATTTCCTTCTTTTTTTATTCGGCCTGAGCACAAGTTTCTTTAAAGTTTAATTTTATTAATTCATTCTTTGGCACTTGAGATTAACAAATTTTGTTAGGGAAAAAATCGAAAAATGGCTTTGAATTATAAATAGGACAAATTAGGATACCAAATTTCAAGAATCACAAATCTGCCTATTGGGATCTTACAATGTTCCCCATCCTCACTTTTGAAGGGGGTAAAAAACTTTAACTATGTCCTAGCCCAGCCGTCATAGCCATTAACAGCCGTCAACAAAGTTCTTAATATATATTTTTTAAAAGTTTTGAAATAATAATAGTTAATAGTAAAAAGCGAAACGAAACTAATAGTTTTTCTATTTAATACTCTTTTTTTTAAAAAAAATGGAGTTCATAGGTTCGGGCAGACACTAACGACATGAAGTTACAACGACGGGATCGAACCCGTGACCTCTTCTCACTTGAGAAATACCATTACCACTAGGCTACAAGGCCTTTGATTTTCTATTTAATACTCTGACTTTGTTATTAACTACTATAGTTTCAAAAATTTTAAAAATATATTAGGAACTTTGTCTGTTATCATTATCAACATTGGAGATTTGACGATGGGCGAGCAAAGGGTGGTCAAGGGATTTTTTTTTTATGTGAAGAAAAAGTAGAGCATTGATGTCCTTTTACATTATTTTAAAATTCTAACAAAATAATTTCAGATTATTAAAATTTAATACTCTAATTTTTCTTTTTATAATTTAATGGTATTTTCTGTGTTTTTCATTTTATTATTTGTGCGAACCATATAGATCTAATACGTGTGATCATTTCTGGTTCAATTTTCTAATAGGTATGTATGAGATGGGTTTATGAGCAAGGGGTGAGCTGTATCGTGAAGAGTTACGACAAACAGAGAATGAAGCAAAATTTGGAAATATTTGATTGGTCACTCACTGAAAAAGACTATGGCAAGATTAGTCAACTCAAGCAACATCGCACAGTACTTACTGGGCCCAGCGCCTCGTTGCTGAAAGATTTATGGGATGGAGAAAATTAACGAGAAAGTCACTTTTAATTGGGCGAAAGACAAATAAATGTCTTGTAAATATTAGAAATTCAGAAAAGTGACTCGAATTTTAAAAATAATAAATGAGGGATGAAAAATTAGTCATGTTTTAGTCATTTTCTGTTGAGTTTTAGTTATTCTCTTTTTAGTTTTAGTCATTTTGTTGTAGTCATTATCTGCTCAGTTTTAATCATTCTCTGTTGAGTTTTTGTCATCACCCCTAATTTGTCTTTTTCAAAATTCGAGTCACTTTTCTGAGTTTCTCATGTTTACAGGATATTTATTTATCTTTCTCCTCTTTCAATTTCCGCATAATAATTTTGAAGTTAAAAAAAATTCTCTTAAAATTATCAAATTACTCTGAGATTTCATGTCTTTTAATTATAGATATGTTCTACCCTTGTTAATGAAACTCAGCAAGAACTTGAAGCTTCAGATTAATTTGTTGATTTTAAGAAATTTATTTTATTTTGAATCGTCGTATGGGACCTAAGTGATTTTCCTCAGACTAATTATGGCATAGCCAATGTATGGGTATGTTGAGCAAGTGGTGCACTTATATTTTATATATATATATATATATATATATATGTTGAAGACGCTGTATTATTTATTAATTTATATTTTCTTTCATTTCTGATTATTGAGTGAAAATTATCCGTTTGAAGAAACTAAAATAAATTCTTCTCATTTAAAAAAATGAAAACGAAAAGGAAAAGAAATTCCATACACATATTTGCAGTAGAGGACCCATGACCCCTTGTTATCATTCATATATGCTGTTTATTAATTAATAATGATGCCGCATGCTATTTAATTAGTTATTTTACATTAGTACTAATTTAGCATCACATTTTAAAGTTATCATAAAATATATTAGTACAACGTGAAATGGCAGAAGATGATACTTATGTAGTATGCGGAGAGGGTATAGAACACTTATTACATATTTTAAGGAATTATCCAATAACTAAAATTTTCTGGAAGAATATAATTCATGGCAAGTATAGGGTAAAGTTCTTTAAGACAGAATGGTGTGTTTTAAACTTGTTTAAATCAGTTGGTTCTTTGGAGGACACTAAATGGACAGAATTTTATGCCTTGTTGTGCTGGCTGCTATGAAAATTTAGAAATGAAAATATTTTTGAATGGCTTAATGTAAATCTTATCTCTTTGAAGATCCGTGTAGCCGTCATAACTGATTCTATACGAAAAAACAATAAACGGTAACATAATGTGAGCTTGCAAGGGAGTCATGAAATACCTGAGGCTCACTCAGCAACAATCCCCTCAGGTTATTATAAACTCTATGTGGATGGTGCATTCTCGGGGCTTCTATGCTCGGCAGCTTATGGAGGAGATATATGAGACCCACAAGGTAACTTCTACGAGGGATTCATGATGAGAATTCAGTAGAAGGGATCTTTAAGTGCTGAGCTATGGGTATGCTTGACTGGTTTAAAGCAAGCTTGGGACGTGGGTATAAGGAAGGTGGTTCTACTTATAGACTGTCTTGATGCCTTGAGACTATGTCGAGAAAGATGTACTAATATACACATGCAATGAAGCTTAGTGTTGGAGATTTAAAGCTTATTGGAACGTAGTTGGCAGGTAGAGATTTGTCACATCCTAGAGAACCTAAACTTAGTTACAGATAACTTTGCGAAAAGAGCACTCAATATGGAGCTAGATTTCTACTTGGTAGATAGGACTGACACTAACTTGGTTCACGTGGAACCTGATTAGCAATAGGATTTTTGTTTTTGTTTTTCTTAACTTTCATCATGTATTGAAAAAAAAATAATGAAACAATCATAATTAAGAGAAGATATGCCTATGATTCACACTTTTGTATATATTAGGACATTATTATAGGACATTTATTTCATGCCTCATAATGTATTTATTGTTAGATCCTATGTTTTGATGATAACTAAACTTAGAAAGATTCGAAAAGTGTTTAAGCTATGTTAAACTAAAGGGAAATTACTTAAATAAGTGTACTTGAGTAAAGAAATAAAGTGTTTTTGAACTAATTCAGAAGAGTTGCTGGTTTGACAGCCTCGAAGGTACATAGGATCCTCGAGGATAACCAGCCTTGCCATAACAGCAAGGTTTGTGGCAAGTCTTGCCATAACAACAAGGTTTTGCTCAAAACCTTGTAAGCTGGCAAGAAGAAGCCACAGCCTCGAGGGTAAGGTCCAGCCTCGAGGATACAGGCTCTCTGCAACAACAGCCAGGTTTGATTCTAACCTTGCAGTGGGTGCAACGCTGGACCAAAACCTTACAATTGGCAAGATGTGACTCCACCCTCGAGGGTGAAGGGTAGTCTCGAGGAAAATGAACTTGTGTCACAACAGCAAGGGTGGTGAGAAACCTCGTTGTGGCAGCAAGGCTGGACCAGAACCTTGCCCTTGGCGAGGTATGACTCCACCCTCGAGGGTGAGTGTTAGCCTTGAAGATATGGGTCCCTCCCACAATGGCAAAGTTAGGACAACCTTGTTGTTAGAGTAAGGCTGTAAAAGAACCTTGATGTCTTGAAAAACTAGAGGAACCTCGAGGGTGGGATAAATTTTGGCAACCTTACAAGACAATTTCAAAACCTAGATATCTATTTCAAAACCTTGCAAGTAGACCAATATCAATAGAGCCTTGAGGTTACTCATTGACCTCAAAGGTGGTAAGTATTCTTAAACTGAATTATTTGCATATGCTCTGAATCACTCTGTAGCAAAAACCCAAGACCTCAATGATTGATTTTAACCTCAAGAGTACAAGCATACTATGTGCTATGTTTTTCAGAGAGTAAACTTGAGATAATATTTATTCCTCGATGGTGTTAGTTAATATGCTTGAATCCTAAAGGGTAATTTCCATCCTCATGGTAATTTCAGTTTGTGAAATCCTCGAGGACTCACTCTTATAAAAGATCATATGTTAATTTTTTTTATTAAAGCCTCAAGAGTATTGATTTCTAAATGATTGCCTTGAGGATAACCACAAACCTAAAGGAAATTTCAAATATCAAATTTCTAGAAAAACATAGCATCATAGCGTAAACTTTTCAATCATTCAAGATTCCATTATATTGATACCCACTTATTTCTAATCTTTGCAAATAATCTTTGTTATGTTTAAGAACAGGTTATAAATCATTTCAAGGACTCTCAAACACAAATCAACCGATATGGTGAATGTGTCAAACGCATTAAATGTGTTTTACCAAATTTGGTAAATCCTCACCTACCAGCCTTCTTCAATCTCAACAGCTCTATTTATGATTGAGAAGGGAAATTCTTTATGCCTCAACCGAAACTAGCTAGTGGAATGATGAGATGACAACGGCTATAAACTGAACACCAACGGACATCAATTCCTCGAATAGTATAAATGCTTGAACATTAATGACGGCAACAACTAACGACAAGAGTAATAATATTCTAAGAGTGTTGCATTCAATCCTGTCATTAATTCTATTGATTGTTCTTCAATGTTTATTATTTAACTCTATTGAGAGAGTATTAATTACATTCCACAATCATTTGTGAGTAGCTCAAAGTTGGGATACTTTGAGTAGGGACTTGAATTGTAACTTGTAAGAGGGAGAGATCTCTTAAAGTGTCAATCGAGTCTGTACTATGGTACCAAGAGCCCATTGAAATCTTTAGGATTAGTGGAACTCAGTGTGGACTGAGAACTGGATGTAGGCCGTGAGTTTTGACCGAACCAGTATACGTGCTTATATCTTGTATTTCGAAGAAAATTTTATAACACCCAATTCACCCCCTCTTGGGTGTAAAGCTTGCACTTACATTTATTTCATTTGTTAGAATTATTTTCATGTGTATGTAACTTATGTATATAAACCCCATACTTGTACATGATTTTAATACATCAAATATACAGAATTATCTCCTATTCCATACATGGTATCAGAGCAATTTTTGTTATTGGTTTTTTTTTTAATTTCTTTTCATATTTTTGTTGATATACTAAGAAAGAGAGATTTCATATCTACATCGTTCTACTCATCCAATTCACACATTTGCATTTCTAGTTCATAAGTCTTTGCAAAGACATTTTGTTTCTGGTATGAACATTTGTTTGCCAGTTTTGTCGTTCCGCTAATGTTTCTTTGTTGTTAAAACTTGTTTTTGTCTTATAATTCTCTATGGCTAAGTCTAGTACATCCAAAGCCCTTATTGTAGGTAACACCAATTTATGTCTTGCCACTTCTTCCTCGAAATGGGTTATTGTTTCTGGAGCTACCAATCATATGACAGATAACTATCATTTATTTTCTTTGTATGCACGATATGCCAAACCTACTTCAATTGTTTTTGCCAATAGTTTAGCAACACCAGTTCTAGGATTAGACACTATAAAACCTACTCCATCCATTTCATTGTTGTTTGTACTTCATGTTCCAGATCTCACATTTAATCTCATATCCCCTAGTAAGCTTACATGACATCTTAATTGTTTTGTCTCGTTTTTTTTCCTTACCATTGTTTAATCCAAGATCTTACAATGAGGCAAATTATCAGTAGGGGATATGAGTCAGGTGACCATTACTATCTTGAAGATTAGATTCCACAGTCAGTTGCTTGTGTTAGTGGTTCTTTTGCTTTTGATATTCACTGTCGTTTAGGTCATATATCTTTGTCATAATTGAAGAGGATGTTTCCTCAATTTTTGTCTATCTCATCTTTAGATTGTGAGTCATGTCAATTTGCTAAACACCATCGTATTTATCTGTCACCTAGAATCAATAAACAGGTTGTGTTCCCTCTTGATTTGGTCCATTCTGATGTTTGGGGCATTTATCTTGCCACATCAAAGACTGGTTTTTCGGTTTTTGTGTCATTTGTGGATGACTTTTCTAGAACTACTTGGTTATATTTTATGAAAAATTGTTCTGAAGTTTTTTCCCATTTTCACAATTTTTGTGCTGAAATTAAAACACAATTTGATCTTCTTGTGAAATGTTTTTGAAGTGATAACGCTAAAGAATATTTTTCTAAACAGATTTCATGCAACAACATGGAATACTTCATTAGTCCCCTTGTATTGAGACACCTACCTAAAATGGTGTAGCAGAAAGGAAGAATCAGCACTTATTAAAAGTTGCTCGAGTTCTTATGTTTCAAATGAAAGTTCCTAAACCTTGTTGGGCAGATGCGATCTCTACAACATGTTTTCTCATAAATTGTATGCCATCTTCAATTGTTAATGGTGATACACCATATAATGTTTTGTTTCCCACTATGAAATTATTTCCTGTTGATTCCAAAACCTTTAGTTGTGTATGTTTTGACCAAGAACATCCTACTATTAGTGAACTTGATCCCAAATCTTTGAAATGCGCATTTTCATGTTACTCTAGGGTACAAAAGGGATATCAGTGTTATTCTCCTTATCTTCAGAGATACCTTGTGTCAACAGTTGTTACATTTCATGAATCCACTTCATTTTTCCTATCTTATAAGTTTTCTGAGTCATCTACTTTAGTTGATGATGTTGATAATACTCTGATCTATCAAGTGTTTGTACCACCATCACATTCAACTGTTCCAGAATCTGCGCTACCTAATAGTACTGAAGTCACCAATACACATATTCCTCAAGAAGTTGTCTCATTACCAGATCTATCATCTATTCTAACTAATACTACCATAACAGTGCCTGACATATTTGACAATACTGAGCATGCATCCTCTGATGACTTGCCCATTGCCTTTCGTAAAGGTACACAACCTCACTATATTCCTAAGGGGTTGTTTGGTTGGAGGGGAGGGGAGGAAAAATGGCCCCTCCCCTCATTTAATTTGAAATTTTGGAGGGGAAGGGAGCCAAAATATGCCCTCCAAATCCCTTCCCTCCCTTCATTTTGGTTCCCTCCAAAATGGGGTTTTTTTGGAGAGAAGCCAAAATTGTTGACTAATGTGCCCATGTTAACTTTATGATATTCCAGTTTCACTTGGCACTTTCTTCCTTAGAAGATATCTCTGTATTGTTGCCTTTTCAAGCCTACATTTTCTTCCTAATAAGCTTTCTTCTTCCACAATGCTCATATTTGCTTTCTTTCTCAGATTGCTATGGTCTATTACTCATATTTCATATTTCTTTTTTTTTTGATAACTAAAGGGGTTGGTCGGCAAATTGATTTTGCTTCCTCCAAGATTCCAACAAAGTATTTGCTATTCATTATTCTTTTTCCCACAAAGTATTTGCTAGTCAGTCAGCACATTGGCTTCTTGTATTTGATGTTTATTGATCTCTCTCAAATTACTTGTAGTAATTTATCGAAGATGACTTTTTTTTACATAGAATGTATGGGGTTTCAATTGAGTATGTTTCTGGAAGGATGAAGATTTGGTTCTTAATGTCATGTTTATGCTAGTTGCATCGATGATATTAGGTTCTTTTAGGTTTTGTATTTATGTTATGTGATTAGATGAATTCCTGTTTGGTCTACTATATATATATATATATATATCAATACCTATTTCAAAAAAAATAGGACAGACATTTCATTTTCACTTGTTCATTTTCTATTGTTTTAAAAGAAATGCTTGCTTGGATTGGGTATTTGTGCTTTGAACATGTTGTTGATATCCTAGATTTGAGCATATTTTTAAACTAAAACCTCCCCTCCAAATATAACGTATAGGTGGCATTTTGTCCAACTACCAGTTGAATACATTTGGAAATCTTTCCTAAGTGTTTCTTTTGAATTTTCCAAACTATGCTGATGTGAAACCATATCCTAAGTGTTTCTCTTGAATTTTCCAATTTGAGCTTATGTGAAACCATATATTTTTTTCATGTAGTCTTTATTAGAATTTGTTAAAGTCTTTGTCAAGTGTGCATAGTTGTGGTACTTTAGTAAATCTAGAGTATGAACTATTATTTTCCAACAAGCTGTAAGAAATATAAATCTGTATACATATCACTGCTCTAAGTTGTGCATCCCAGCCATATTACCTGCTTCATTTGCTGACTTTTTAGTGATATGTTTTGCTGCAAATCTGATTGTCAGTTGTTGGTTTGCATAAGCAAGACTTGCTACAAATTGTTCATGGTAGCAATAGTTGAAATCTGATGCATAAATTGGTTAAATAATTTCATTATGATGATGGATATCGCACATATGATGCATAAACTTTCTCGTGATCTGTTTCACTGCAAATGTGATTCTCAGTTTTAATTTTTCAATATATATTAGTTGGTGGATGTTACATGTTTATCCTTAATTAAAATCAATGTACAAATGGTGAGCTTTTCATTTTTGTTCTTGCTCACTTATTTATTTATTTATTAATATGCATTTATCATTTTCCTTGTTAGATGGATTTGGAAAATCAATACTTTATATGTCACACCCCACTTTCTAATGCATTACCATACTCCATTATGGCCCTTAGAACCATTAGTTATGACTTTAATTTGAAAAAACAAGAAATAAAAATTTTAGTTATCGGGTTACTAGCTATTTACATGGTCCTTATTTTTGACTAACTTTGAAAAATCATAACTAATTCTAGAAAAATCGAAATGAGGTGGTTCTAAGTTCATTAGAAAGCTCTTACATTCCTCTTTAAGGGAAAAATAATGCAAAGCCATAATTGCATAGAAATAAGCACGTGGATGCTCTCAAAAAAGTATGGTTCATATGATCAAAAAGCACTATTCATTTGGTCATTTTTCCATTTTCCTTGATTTTTGGCCTAACTTTGGGAAAGCTTAACTTTCTTTGTAAATCTCTGAATGGCATGATCTACCACTCCATTTGTAGCTAAAAATACACTCTATTAGCATGCAAAGGATCGTGGTCAGATTCATTCATTCGCTTCAAATATAGCCAACCCAAATTTACAAAAAAAAACAACTGAAAGCATAAAAAGGTAAAAACATGGCATGATATGTCAATCTTCTATGGTGCTATCTCTAGTATGCTCCTCTGCTGCGTCATGTCCTCCCTCACCTTCTCCAGCGGTTCCCTCTCCTTCGTCACGAGCAAATGCAGCTCCATAGGACTATCCTGGGCCCATGGGAAAGTAGGTAGATGCTGGGAGGGAACTACACCAGAAGTCCTGCTTGAACCCCTCTAGCATAAAGATCCCCTAAGCCCTGGCCAACTGGAAGAGCAATGGATCCAAGAATTGCTGCCTTCGGAGCTCGTTAGCCATGTAAGCGGCCTGGAACTCCTAGCGTTAGGCCTCATTGGCCATGTAGATGGTCCTAAATGCCTCGAACTCCTTGGTAAGAGTATCTAGCTACATACTCAGTGCTTAGAAGGTGAAACTAGAGCCACCTGCGGCTTCTTTTGCCTCCTCCTCTGGGGCCTCACTAACTAGTCGCTTAGCCCTCTTCCTCGCTCAGTTTTGCTCAGACAAATAGACTTTGGC
Source organism: Acacia concinna (assembly GCA_037177275.1). Taxonomy (NCBI): domain Eukaryota; kingdom Viridiplantae; phylum Streptophyta; class Magnoliopsida; order Fabales; family Fabaceae; genus Acacia; species Acacia concinna. The sequence goes on along the minus strand of JBAGKO010000002.1, from coordinate 8,591,462 downwards.
TTTGATTAGTTCCAATAAAATATCAGAGGACCTAGTTGGTATGGCCCCTTTGCAGAGATCAGTGATAAGATGCGGTAACACCAACTTGGTCCTGGAATTGTTCAAGAAATTCTTGATCTGATCCATAATGATCTGGGTCACGTCTATCGGCTGCTCGTTCATCAAGAAATAGAGCAAAGCTACCCTTTCTTCATTCACATAAGAGATGTGGGTTTGGGCCATTAAGTTGTAGGTCATAAAATTGAGCCAAATGCACACATTTTCATTCATATATTTTTTCTCAAAATAATTCTTTCCATTCTGAGTCATCCATTTAGCATTTTTGACTTCGATCGCTTTAAACCCCTCAGGCTAAGAGATTCGGTCGCGGTTCTACCTCTACTCTTAAAGTTTGCAGGTATGGAGGCCCATGTCTTCAGGAAGCTTGTAAAATGCTTCAATTTATGCTCGGCTGAGGAAAATTTGGCCTCCTCGGAACATAATTCCCATATGCTCGTTCATCGCGTAGTAGATGAAGAACTTGCATACTATAGTGATGTCGGCCTTCTCACGTTGTTTTAGCATCTCTCCATAACCTTGGTCCACAGCTTGAAGATAGAAGAGACGATCGTCAACTTCACAGAAGCAGTGTTCTTAGAACGCCATCCAATCCTTGAATAACTTTGTTGCCTCAGCCCTCGTTGTCTTCGATTCATCCTGAGCCTTAAATTCTCAAAACTAGGGGTAGATGAGCGCTGATAATTCTTAGTTCGTGACATCTGTGTAGGAAAATAGAGAGGATGAGAGGAGAAATATAGTCTTAAGAAATGACAATGGACATCATAATTCACTCTCCCATATCCCCTTCTTAAAATCATGAGGGACCAAGGTTTAAGAATCTAGTTGAGAGCCCATTCTTTCAAGTCCATTTGAGGTAAAAAAAAGGGCTGCAGTCACGATATAGAAGGCATGAGGTCGCGACTACAGGTGATAGTGAGGCCTTTATTTAAAAAATTAGAATTCAAGTCGCGACTTAGGCTATCCAAGTCGCAACTACAAATGCCGAGAGTTCCTTTGTTTAAAAGTAGGGCTCAAGTCGCGACTACATGGAAGTGTGGTCGTGACTTCACATAAGTGAGGTCGCGACTTGAGTTCACAGAAGATCCTTCAAGGGGAAAATTTTCGTTGAGGTTGCAACTTCAACCCAGAAATTTTAGAAACCAGAAACTCAAAGGTGATAAACTCAACGGTAATATTTCACAGACAAATCAATCTAAACTAGTTCAAAATTACAGAAAGTGGGTAGAAACAAATGCCCCATCCCTCACAATCCTAAAATCTAAGTTTCTAAACCTAAAAGGCAACTAAAATTGGAGAAAATGGAAATAAATGAAAGAAGTTCTTAAAGAAAATGGAAGAAGATCAAGGTACTATGAATGTGAGAGGATTAGATGCAAATGTAAGAGCTGGCTGATCCTTGGTGTACAAAAATCTTAGGGAGGAATTACTCCCAGCCAAATTCAAAAAATGAGAGTGATTCTTGTGATTCTTGGATGATCTCTATAGTTTTAGAGGTGTGGAGTCGCAAGGTCAGAGAGTGAGGGTAGTAGTGAGGGTAGTAATGAGGGAGGGGGTTACTGAACGTGAATAGAGTAGGGGTTACGTAAGAGATTGCGATTGAAATTTGAAAGAATAAGGGAAATCTCGGTATTTCACATGCTTTTAGACACTCCAGGTCATGACTAGAGACAGTGAAGTTGCAACTTGGAGTAACAGTCTGGATTTTGGGAGTTAGGGTTCAAAGTCATGACCTGAAGGTAGTAGGTCGTGACTTAAAGAGGCAAAAAGCCTCTCTCCATTAACAAAGACCAAGTCACAACTATGGATTAACAAAGTTGCGACTTCAAGTGGCCTAAAGCTCTTCTGCCAGAATGATAGCTCAAGTCGCGACTCCAAATGGTGGAGGTCGTGACTTGACAAAGCAAAAGGGTAGAGTTCAACACTTGGCCTCCACTTTTAAGTATTTGCATATAAAGCCCCCTTTTAAAATTGAAATTCCTCCCCCACACTTACAGGGAAATGACCACATTGGAGGGAAAATACATTGGCAAGCATGCACAATTTAATCGATCAAGCAAAAATAATAACAAAAGTAAAAACAAAAACAAAATAAAATGTAAATCTACTTCTACTGGATAAGTCTCTTTCACTATTCTCAATTATCATATAAAAGAGAAAGGAAAGAAACTGTCTGGGCTTAAGGCGTTGGGGCCGACTCTTCATAGAGCTTCAAGAGGTACCCATTGAATTGAAAGAATTTGCCTGAGGCCTCTTCTAATAGCTCTATCATGCCATAGTCATGAACTTTGTCCACTACGTAAGGGTCGTCCCAACTCATCTTAAATTTGTATTGAGCTTGATATTGTAATATCCCAATTTTGGGAAACTTATTAAATTATGATAAAATCATTATCGTATGATTTTATGGGAGTTTTGAGGAAATGTAAGGAGAATTTCAGAGGTCTATTTTGATTTAGAATAGACGAAAATTATTAGAGGAATTTAAGAGAAAATAATTGGGCATGTGAGATTAAATAAATCATTTTGTGATTTAAATAAATGGGATTATTTAAATTAAATAAGAAGGACCAAAACGAAAATGAGGTAAACATTGGAGGTCCAATGTGATATTTCCTTATACACATGTTAACCTATTTCTCCCTTGCAATCCACGTGGCTCATAGATACAAGGCCAGCTGCAAATTGAATTAACCTTCGGTCAAAAACCATTTGACCAGCCAATTACATATGTCACGCATAAGAGAAAGAAGGAGAGAGCCATTTTCTTTGTTTCCTACGGTGCCTATTTCCCATTCGGCCAAGCAAACCTTGCAGCTCATTTCATTGTGTTCTTCGGACAAGAGTGAAGGGCGCTGCAGCTTTCTTTCCATCTCTTTGCTGGAATCGAAGGAGATAGAGAAAAGAGAGATAGAGTGTCCATGCGCTGCTGGAAAACTGAAGAGAGAGAGAGGGAGTGTTTGTGCTGCAGCCATGGGTTTTGGCATTCTTCCATTTCCTTCTTGCTAGGAGCAGAGAAAGAGGCCATGGGATTCCAGCTATTCCATTCCATTTCCTTCAACCGGTGAAAGAGAATGAAGAAACCGTGAGGGAATATTTCGCTGCTACAGGAACCGAAGGGTTTTGTTTTGTGAAAGCCGAGAGAAGAGGATGAAATATTCAACTCCATTTCTACGATTCTTGGCTGACACGAAGGAAGAGAGTCTTTCTGCTGCAATTCTGCCATTTCGATTGGGTTGCTAGAAATCGAAGAAGACAGAGAATTCAAGAGTTTGAGTGTTCGTGTGTTGCTGCTGGAGCTTGTGTTCTGCGATTTGGGTTTGCACGTGGCTTTGGAGTTTGAGAAACCAAATGCATGTGTTAATCGGTTCTAGGTTTTGTCCAACAGAAGCAGAGAACATCAAGAATCAGAGGTATGTTCGAATGGTTCTGATTTTGGATTTGGATTTAAATGGATGAATGGAATGTATTCTGGAAAATGCATGAATACATGTATATTGCTGAACCGAGAATTTGAGGATGAAATGAGAGTATATGGAATAGGTATATGCAAATGTATGCGATGGTATATGTGTGTGTCTGATTTCTGCAAATTGAAGTATATGGCTGAATGTTAATGACTACAAGGTGTTTGATGAAATGTGTAGGAGAGTAATTTAATTGGAAATAAGCTTTGGTACTGGAAATGTATGTTTGATATTGAAAGGATGAAGTATATATGTTATGCATGAGTTGAGTTCTGATTCTGAATTTTTGGAAAACAGAAAAGTGGTCGGTTTTGGATAGAGTTTCGGTGGGGTTAATGGAATCCATTACTTTTGAAAATTTTCAGAATTAAAGTAGACATGATAAGCTTTCCAATGAGTCTTAGAACATGATTTTTGAGTGTCTACATTGTGAGTTATGCATTTTTGAATTCAGGGCATTTTTCTGAAAGATTCTGAT
>JBAGKO010000002.1:8563946-8577428 GCA_037177275.1 Acacia concinna | reverse complement strand
AAATATAGGATTATTTTTTTAATTTAGAATTTTAACTTTAAAAAATCATAAAAAATTGAAAATAGATCCGTTTTTCGCCCATAATATATTAAAATGTCACTCATTTTATGTAGAATAAAGTCATAAAAGAACCACACAAAAAAATATTTTAGAGCTCCTCAAAACCGGGCGCCAAGGAGGCGCCAAAGAGGGGGCGCCAAGAAGAGAAGCCCCCTCCCTTTCAAATTGGAGGTTGCCGTGCTCGGTAGGTGGCTCATCAGAGGTTGCGAGTGGATTGGAAGGTGGCTCATAGGTTGTTGGGTTTGTTAAGGGCTTGATTCTGGATGGAGTAAATGTGGTTTTTGCTGATGAGAGGAAGGAGAAGGAGAAGGAGAAGGAGAAGGAAGAAGCTTCCATTGGCCAGTCGTGGAGTATCTGGTTCTTTTGGGATTCTAATCGCAGTCTCAAATTGGGAAGAAGAAACAGTCGCAGCAGAAGGCGAGACATAGAGAGGAGTGGGATAAATGAAAGGCAAAGCAACATAGACGCAAACCACCACTGATGGTGTTGCTGAAGGTTACTGTGGCTGATGATGATGATGATTTGGTGGCCTAGGTTGTTGATCCGAAGATTCCTCTAAATAAGGAGAAGAGGAAGAAAGTGTCTGATATTGTTGTGGTGGCTTATTGGTTGTATCTCCTTGGTCAGTCATATTTCACAAATGGGAATTTAAAAAATAAATCAAACGCCTTATAGTCTAGTGGTAATAGTATCTTTTAAGTGGGAGGAGGTCAGGGGTTCGATCCCGTTGTTGTAACTTCAGGCTGTTAGTGCCTGACCGAACCTATGAGCTCTATTTTAAAAAATAAAAAATAAAAATAAAAAAAAAATAAAAAAGAGAATAGTGATGATGATTAGAGATGGGAATATGGGTCAACCCATAAGTTCCGGGTTGGCCCACACCAACCTGCGGGCCTAACAGTGCGGGCTTGTGCAGCCACGCTTTCATTGGTTGGCATTTCTCCAACCTTCTGACCGAGCCTATGAGCTCTATTTTAAAAAATAAAAAAATAAAAGGGAGAATAGTGATGATGATTAGAGATAGGAATATGGGTCAACCCATAAGTTGCGGGTTGGCCCACACCAACCTGCGGGCCAAACAGTGCGGGCTTGTGCAGCCACACTTTCATTGGTTGGCATTTCTCCAACCTTAACCCACAGTGAGGGTTAGCCCTCAAGTTGGTTTGCATTTTTTTTAAAAAAAGCTTTTTTTAATATGGTTAAAAGTCCAAAATTTATATATATTATTTATCAAGTTTGTCTTCTTAGTAGCAACCATTCTACTTATAAATATTTAAAAAATAATCCACAATTCAAGAGTAAAGTTATTAAATTTATCAAAGTTTACAAACAAAACGTTAAATCATCTTTAAGTAATCAATATGTAAAAATATAATATTAAAGAAGAGGGAGGTTGAGAGTTTTTTCTCTTTAGAATTAGGAGATACTAAGGTGGAAGTACGAGATTTATAGGGTTTATAATATAAATATTTTTACAATATATATATGCGGGCCAACTTGCGGTAGGCCCACACCTTCCCGGGTTGGGATTTCACCAACCCTAATCCTGTCCCAACCTGCTGGTTTGTAGGTTGAATCTGCAGGTTGGACCCATTTTATCCGCTCTAATGATGATGATGATGATGAGTGTTTTTTTCTTAGGGATGAACAAGAAGAATCGGCATGGAAAAGTAGCTTATAATTTTAATTTTTAATAAATATATATTGGGCTATTTTTTTATCATATTTTAATATGGATTAATGTCGTAGTTTTAATTTTTTTTAATCCAATTTATATACATTTTTGATATTTATTATACAATTTTATTGTAAAAATAATTTATATTACATCATATACCTTACATGTAATTATTATAAATGGTAATGCCCTTTTTGGTTATTTCATCATGAAAAAAGCTATTCTAATAACATTTGTCTAAATACTTTCAATTTTCCAAAACCAACTTTTTTACATAAGCTATTCTAGAAAAGCCATTTTGAAAAAGTTATTTTGCTCCATAAGCCATTCTCAAAAGTTCAAGCTAAACATACTCTTAGTCTATATTTATATATGATGTATATTTAAGGTCTAATTATGTTGTGGAAGCAATCATTATTCAAGTTTAATTGAGTTATTGGTAGACCTAAGGTATTAAAAACCAGACCGGTCATTGAACTGATAGTCGTATTGGGTCAAGGGTCAATGGGTTAGACCAGATAACTAATCCGAAGCTAAATCAGTGAGAAAGTCAAGATTTTAAACTTATTAGTATAAAATTCTTAAGGAAATATATTTTTTTAATAAAAAGGGGGTGAGCCGGTTCACCACCAGTCTGATCTATCGGTTCAAACCGGGTTGACTGGATCAAAATGGTCCAGTTTAACACTAAAAAAAACAACAAACTGGACTAGACAAGGGACTGATTCACCGGTTTTCAGTATGAACCAGACAGTCCGGTTTTCAATACACTAGGTAGACCAAATATGCTGATCTAAAAGATCCATATATCATCCACTTTAACTTTTTTGAAGTTAGATTTATAAATAAGACAAAAAAATTTTAAAAAAATCTGCATCCCACTTAAAATATTGGAACAAAAATCAAAGAGGTGGTAACATATTATGTGAAGAGAAGATTAAAGAGATGCTTGTCTATCTTAGGGTCCATTTGGACGTAGTTTATCATAAATGATTTATTTTTATAAGTGGTTTATGATAAATGACTTGAGAGAATAAATGATTTATCAGAAGTAACTTGTGTTTAGATTAGAAGTAGAAAAAATAACTTATTAGAGGTATAATAAGTTTTTTGTGTTTAGATTGAGGATAACAAAAGTGACTTACTATTAGATATTGAATAAATGACTTATTTATATAAATCATTTTTTTAAACTTATTTTTATAAGTAATTTATTATGATAAGTAGTCACCATAAGTGACTTATGCCCCAAGCCACCGCTATCAGCAAACAACCCTTCGTAGTGTTGTTGGGTTATGGTTTCTTTAAGCTCTGGTTTTGCAATTTTCTTCAGCTTGTCATATGTCTTTTAATAAAATATTTTTTATTATTACTATGCGAGGAGTGTGAACTTTTCTTCCATTTGCATTTTCTTCTTCACTGCTGTTTCCTATATCCACTTAACTTCGATAGAATTTGAGCCCGTTTGGGTAGAAATAACTTTAATGATAAATAACTTATGAGAAGTGATTTCAGAAAAACATTATTTATAAGAAGTTATTTTTGTTTAGAAAGGAAATAACATAAGTGACTTTTTTAAATGGGGGCGTGTTTGGGTGATAAGTAGAAAAGTAACTTATTATTTTTTTTATAGGATCTTTTGTTTTTTATTAAAAAACTTGATCATATATTTTTAATTTGATAGTTATGTAATATTTGAAGTGAGATCATTCTTTTTACATAGTCACAATGAAATATAAAAGATATATAAATAATAAAATATATAATTAATTATTCGTTTCTAATTAATAAAAATAGTATAATACACATAAAATTGTTCAAATGGAGAGTGTGGGTACTGTTAGAGAGAAGAAGGAAGAAGAGAAGAGAAGAGTCGGGAGAGATCACTGAAGCTTTGAGCAAATGGAGAGTGTGAGTACTATTAGAGAGAAGAAGTTCACTGGAGAGAGAGACATGCGTTAGATATAAGTAAGTTTTATTGGCTTAGGAAATAAGTCATTTTTCTACCTAAAAGTCTATTTATTTTTCCATCAATTCAAACAACTATATTTCAAAAAGTAACTTATTTGTAATGAAAAGTTACTCTTTAAGGTCCCCAAACAGGTACTTAGAATTAAGAAGGACATTGCTATAATTTGAAGGGAAAATTGCGTTTTAGTTCAACCAACAGAATATATGACAATATGGTCTTATGAAATTGCATATTTGCAAAAAAATTCCTGTAGGACTTATTTGCAATTAGTTTCCTTAATAAAATATATATTTTTTCTCTTCTCTATGACATGATGTTTGACGCGCGTCAGTTGTGTTAGACACACACACACACACACAGTCTCTCTCTCTCTCTCAAGTTGTTAATGGTCTTACATAAAGTTGTCAATGATAATTCAATGTAAGGTTATTGACAACTCCATGTAAAGCTTTTGACTACTCAATGTAAAGCATTAACAACTCAATGTAAATGGAAGCCATTGACAATTCCATGTAAAGCTATTGACAACTAAATGTAAAGCCATTGACAACTCTATGTAAAGCCATTTACATAGAGTTGTCAATGGCTTTACATGGAGTTGTCAATGGCTTTACATATATTTGTCAATGGCTTTACATTGGGTTATCAATGGCTTCGCTTTATATTGAGTTGTCAACGATTTTACATTGAGTTGTCATTAACAACTTTATATAAGACCATTGATAACTTATGAGAGAGAGAGAGTCTGATAGTTTGAGGCGCATCAAACGTCATATTAGGGGGAAAGAGAGAATATATATATTTTATTAAGAAAATTAATTACAAAAAAGTCTCTAGGACTTTTTTGCAAATATACAATTTTACAGAACCGTTTTATCGTATATTCTATTAGTCGGGATTAGTCGGGTTTAGTCGTATATTCTATCGTATACAATTTTACATGACCATTTTATCGTATATTCTATTAATCGGGATTAAAACGCAATTTTCCATAATTTGAAAGATTCCAGAAAAACTCAAATGTAAAGAAATACATGACTTTTATATGTCCCGGTGCCATTGCGTGACAGTGATAAGATAATCAAGTGTCATAAGCGAATCTTCCTTCGTACTTTTTACTATTTCGATTGTGTAAAGTCATACATCTTTTATTTATTTTCATTAAATTCAAAATTAAAGGAAACTTTCAATATTTTATAATTTAAATTTCATTCACGCATAATTTCAAAAGACACCCAAACCAACTTATAGTTAAGTTTACCAAGGTTTTGAAATTTAGATAGGACACTGAATTTGTCAGGGTATTGGGCTAAAGGTATGTGAGTCAGACTGAAGTCATCCCGGAATCAAACTAATGCCAAACTGGTGGGAATAAAAAATAAATCTCAATTTTCATTATAATGTCATATTATCCAAAATCAATTCAATACATTGAATCAATAACAAACAATTATATACTTATAAACTATTATTTATATTTTTTTAATATATCAATATAATCTAATATTAATTGATTATCCAATGATACTATAATCAATAATCATAAATATTCTTCTTACTATCTTAACAAATTATCAAAATAGATAGACAATAACAAAATGTTCTTACCTACAATTCTTTAATCATTAAGACAAAAATTATAATTAACTTCGACTAATATTTCTATCTACCATATAAAATAAATATTTATTTATTAAAAATAAAAAAAATTAAATAAAAAATTTAATTAAAAAAAGCTAAACCGGGTCAACTCAGCAAACCCGTTCGGGTTGGTCCTAGTTTGACTGGGTTAACCCCGGGTTGATAGGGCTGATTGGGGTTACTGGCCAACCCGGACAGGTTTCATGGCTGGGTTGCCGGTTTCCGGGTTGACCCGACTTGTCTAGTCTGCGTCTGCAAACATGAGAGTTTACTGAAGATTTGAAAAAAAGGTGACGGGCGAAAAGAAAAAGAAAGAAAAAAGGGAGAACGCCTAAAAAAAGACAGTGGACATAGAAAAAAGACGAATTGATATAGCGAAATTATAAAATCTCAAATCAGTTATGTTGTATTTGAAATTGTGTAAAATTATGAAGATGCTCTTGAATTTTAACAATAAGAGTATGTTAATTTAGAATACGAATATTTCAATTCACAACAATAAAGACATTTAGGTAATACGTATTTAAACTGTAAGTTATTGTGAATTTAGACACTCTTGTTATAAATTAAGATATTTTTATTATTAAAATACATGAACATTTTTATAATCTCACACCCTTTTAAGTACAATATAATTAATTTTATATTTTAGAATTTTATTGTGTTAAATCGTCTTTTTCATATTTTTCTTATTGTTTTGAAATTTTTCTAAGAGAAAAGGTGAAATATTTATGAGAAAATTAAATCGTGGGAAATGAAGGATATGACTACAAAAGCAGAGTAAAAATTGAGCATGTCAAGTCGCTGTTCTTCTTTTATTGTTGTCTCTCCTCTCAGTTTTTTTAACGTTAGATCACATCATTTCAGAATTCAGAGCATTCCGTTCTCTCTCTCTCACTCTCTGTCTTCATTTCTCTCTCAATCTTCATTCTCTCTCCTCCCCTTTTTCCTGCAATACCTTTGTTTTTTTTTTTTTCATTTGGAATAAAATCTGGACATCATTACAAAGTGCAGTCAAAAAACTTTTTGAGAAAATGTGTTTAAAATAGTCTTTAATATTTTTAAAAGTGTAAAAATACCTTTCAATAATTTTTAATATCAAAAGTAATCTTCAACTTTTAAAAAGGGAATTCACTATTAGTTGATTGTTAAAATGCCGTTAGTTGATTGTTATTCTAACATTTTAAGGTGAAAAAATAATAATTAACTTATACAAAAAATGTAGAAAGTAACCGTAATTTTTTTATGTATAAGTAATTAAAACTCGACTATTTGAATATTAATTAAGAGTTTTCATGTTGTTTATTCAAGTTGAAATTTAAGAGAATTTTAACTATGAGATAATTAGGGGTGACATGGATTATCCTAATCCTACCATATGTATTTGCGATCTTCTACCTTGTATAGCCCATCGAGCACAGGCCCCTGCTGTTGGCTCGTTTCCACTACTTAGACCCCGAGTAGTTGGGTAGCATCTCTCCTTAAATGTGCCCACCGAACTACCTAGCCCCGACAGTTGGGCAACATCACCCTTTAGATGTGCTCACCGGTTTACCTAAACCCAATAGTTGTGCAACATTTACCTAAACCCAGTGTGACAAAAAATTTATAAAAATATTCAAAAATTCATAATAAATTCCTCAGACCTTAAAATGTCATTTTGATAAGCCATTTCTGGACGCCCTCTACTATTTTCTAAGATTTTATGAGAATTTTTGAGGTTCTGAACCTATCTGCATTTTAACTTGTAACTTTACAAAATTTTTTCTCTTTATAAAAAAATTATAGTTACCTTTTACACTTAATGATCAACTAACGATGTACTCCCTTTTTAATAGTTAAAAATTATTTTTAATACTAAAAATTATTAAAAATTATTTAACCATCTTAACCCAAACTTCTTTAATCATTTTCCACCACATGAAGGGGACGCAATTCCCTTTTTCTGATGCTCGTTTTTCACTGTTTGTCTCGGCATTCTCTATCTCTCACTAATATAATAATTATTATATTCGTTTCGAGTTTCTACTCTCTGCGTTTTGCGTTTTAGAAACTCATAAAATTTTATGGGTCAAGTACTTAAAATAGCAATTAACTTTTTTTTAGAAGAGAGTAAAAATAATTATAAACTTTTTAGTGTGAAACTATTAAATTACTTTAGCAAATTGTTAAGTTACTGTAGAAAGCCTTCATAAAAAATTAACAGCTCTACAATAATTTAATAATTTTGTACCATTTTTAAAAATTTATGACTATTTTTATTATAAAAAATAATTTATAGTTATTTTTACACTTTAAAAAATTATGCTATTTAAACACACCTTGACCCTTATTAAAATAATCGCTTCAAGCCTTCAAGCTTCTTCGAACCCATTTGCTTTAAGCTTTTGTTTTGTCTTTTGTGTTTGATTCTTGATAACTAGTTGAAAAGAGTAGCTAGCAAAGAAAGGAAGCAGAAAGTAAGATCTGTTGAGTAGTAGAAAGTAGAAAATCACATGCAACAACCTCCTCTAACTGCTTTCCTTGGCCTAAGTTTTTGGTAGCAAAACACAGACACGGGGGGGAGAGACTAAGAGAGAGAGAGAGAGAGAGAAGAGGGAAGAGAGAACTCTGTTTCGTTCCAAACAGCACTGAAGAAATGACTAAAGGAGAAGACTTTAAGCTCCTCAAAATCCAGGTCTTTCTCTGTCTTCTTCTTGTAAAGCTCATTCCTTTTTTAACTTTCTCCTTCAATTTCTATCTGCACAGCAATTATCTTTTACTATCTTGTACATGTAATCTGTTAAGCATGGTTCTTCTCCTGTATTTTTTTTTTTGGTTGCTTTTGTTTTTTAATCCACAGACTTGTGTTCTCAAAGTGAACATTCACTGTGATGGTTGCAAGCAGAAAGTTAAGAAACTCCTTCAGAGAATTGAAGGTTGTCGCTTTCTTCCCTATCTTTTCTTCTTTGGCCTTCTCTTGTCTTTACTGTTCACACTACTCTCTCTTGTCCTCACTTTCTTAACTGTCTTGCTTGCTTCATGAGCACTTGAACAGAAAAGAAATCAGTTGGATAGTTCTTGTTGGTAGCTTATTCTGTTATGGTTCAGTAGCATTATCTGTAACTTGGATTTTCTTATTTGGCGCCTTTAAGCTACATAAATCTCAAATGTTCTGTTCATTAATCTTCAATGGGAGACTTTTGTATGCAATATTTAGAATATTATCTTGTGTGGGATGATATCTTTGTTTGATCTTGCTTTAGTCTCTAGTTTATAATTATATTCGATATGAAGCAATTCACATAATGCTGGTACTTTTTTTTCTGGTCTCACCCCGTTTGATAAATTATAGTTTACTACTTTATAATTGATCTCTGAGGTTTGCCTCTTGGTGTATTGGGCCTATTGTCTTTGTTTACAGGTGTTTATCAAGTTCAAATAGATGCAGAACAGCAGAAAGTGACTGTTTCTGGAAGTGTTGATTCAGATACATTGATCAAGAAACTGGCGAGAGCGGGTAAACACGCCGAGCTCTGGTCATCTCATCAGAAAACAAATCAGAACCAGAAGCAGCAGAAGAACAGTAATTGTGTCAACAAGGATGACAACAACAAAGGGCAGAAGCAAGGAGGAGGAGGAGCAATGGGAGGAGTGGTGAAGGGGCTTGAGGCAGCCTTGAAAAACCAGAAGAAGTTTCCTGCTTTTAGCTCTGAGGATGATGACTACTATGACGACGATGAGGAAGATGATGAGGATGATGAAGAGCTCAGGTTCATCCGGGAGAAGGCGAATCAGCTGAACCTCCTCAGGCAGCAAGCAGCAGCTGCAGCAGCAGCTGATGCTAATGCTGCTGCTAAAAAAGCAACTGGAGGAGCCATTTCTTCTGCTTTCAACAATGGTAAGATGAACAACAATGGCAAGAAGGGAGGAGGACCAAATCAGAATCATATGGGAAATAACAAGGCCGGAGGGGTTGACCAGAAGTCAATGGCAGCTCTGAAAATGAGCAATAGCCATCTGGGAAATGGAGAAAAATTCAATCTTGGTGACCCCAAAAGGTCAAATGACATTGGCACTATGATGAGTTTAGCTGGATTTCACAACAACAATCCTACAAATCCTGGGAGTGCCACTGTTTTGGGCAACAATTTCTCTTCACCAGGACTCACCAATGGAGCAGGAGGAGCTTTTGCCACTTCTGGTCATCATCCTCATCATCAATACCCATCACCATTGATGAACATGAATGGTTTCACCAACCAAGCTTCTTCACTGATGAATGTGAATTTGCATCAGGCTAGGCATGCCTTGCAGCAGCAGCAGCAACAACCACAGATGATGTACCTAAGGTCCCCTGTAGTTACTCCTAACACAGGCTATTATTCCTACAACAACAGCAACTGCTACAACTATATCCCTCCCAATAATTACTCTTACACCCTTCCTAATTATTATTACCCTGGGAATGATCATTCTGCAGCTCACATGTTCAGTGATGACAACACTAGCAGCAGCTGCTCAATTATGTAGTAGTGATTAGATTTGTGTAGAGTGTTAAAAAGGGCTGAAGGGGAAAAAGAAAGTTCAGTTTGACCTCTGCATGTCTGGTCTGCTTAGGCTGCTTTTTAAGTGGTAACTCTTACTGTAAATTTAGTGAGCCAACAAGCATGTGTTAAAGAAGAATGCTTGTGAACTATTTAGTGCACTTGTTACTGTGTTGCATCAAGAGATGTATGTTTGGCTTATTATTCTCTTTAAGAATGTTTGCTTTTGATTTTTGTGTCTTCATTCCCTGGCTTCGTTTTCGTAATCCACAGAATTATCCTGACTTTTCTGCCCAAAGTTGAAAAAAAAAGGAATTTTTTTTATCTAATTTGATTATATAAAAGAGGATAGTGGAGGTAGTTAATATGATATAAAGGTTTTTAATATTCTAGGTATATCTTTCTTAATTTGTTCATTCTCTCTCTATATTAATTATTGTTAGGGGTATATTAATGAAGTAATGTTTTTTTGTGAAAAAAAGATTAATAAATATAAAACTTATATCTTATATTTAGTTATGATCGACCATTTAAATATTTTATATTAAAGAGTATTTTTTTTCCCAGTAGAATTCAGTAAACCCCATAGAAGTTGAAAGCACTAGTTTAGGATAATGACTGTCGCTGGAATTTTTCTTTTGGACGATGCATTCAATAACCCTGAAAAGAATAAGAATAAAAGACAGATATGGACAGATATGGAGAGTTATTATATTAACTAACATTAGCATATATATATATATATATATATATATTTGCAATGAAGGACCACTACTATACATTACTCTCTGTGGTCTTATTAATAACAATAATAATAATAATATTTAGTTGATTTTTTTTAAAGAACTTTAAAAAAAAGTTAATTATATTATTTTAAAACATTAAAATTTATTATTTTTTTAAATATACTGTTTGATTTATAAATTAATATATAATATAATAAAATACAGTATACGATATAATTAAATAATATAATTTGTATTTTTAAATATTTTTTTTTAAAAATTAATTAAATTTTATAATTAATACTGAAATGATATAATATATATTTATATTTAAAACTGATGTTTTGTTGTACTTGATACTTAAATAATGGAAACTCAGTTTTGGGGTTTGTTTTTTGATTGGAATTTACCTTTTAACTTTTTAAACTTATAGGGTACTGTCATGTATAGCAGACAAGGTGACCCAAGTTACTGTTTTGTGTGCAGAAACAATGATGACAGCGGTAAGAGTGTATACAGTGGGGGCCTTGCTTGTGAATATATTGAATTCTGCACGTTATGTGGCCACGCACGCGTAAGTCACGTGCGTGATCCTGCTGTGATGTAACCCCCAGAAGGACCACTCTATAAGACTAACACTTTTGGGTTATTTTAATATCAGGCATAAAAAAAAATATCAGGCATAAGCTCATTAATTATTCCCTTAAAGCTATCCTCATGATGATGGCAGCTAGCAAGTGATTATAGTAACATTAAATACATTTGACCACCAAGAATGCACTGTGTTTTAGGTACTTGTCTGAAAGCAACATTTTGGATACGTAAGAAAATTAAAACAAAAGTGAAATAACTTCCTTGGTTAGTGTTAGCCAGTGATCTAATGGAGTGAAATGTTTTCGTATACAACCATGTGTGCATTCCTAGTATGAATGAATTTTAAGTAAAAGAGAATTGTAGGCATCTCCTACTTGTGCCTTTAATTGAGACATGGAGGAAGATGTGATGCTTAAATGTCAAAGAATGCTCATATGTTCTTTTTCTTGTAGGGTGCTTACTTAATCATGTGGAACCGGAGTCACGAGATTGGGTTGAACTACACTTTTTTTTACCCCTCTGAAATAAGCTCAAATGCATGTTAATAACAATATTACATTAGGCATTAACATGTAAAACAGTTACATATCAGCCTAAAAAATGTAGCAGTTCCTAAAGAAACTAAAATTAATGCAACAAAGATTACAAGAAAGGCTAACTTGCTTAAAAGTAAAATTGCAGAGGAGCTCCTCAGTATCTTGATAAATCATAACAGTTGGCACTTTGTTAAATCCATTGAGAGGGAGGAAAGCTCGGTTAAGATAGATGATCAGCAAGGGCTCACTACAAAAAAAAAAGAGTAATTTTGTAGCAATTTCTTATAAACCGCTACAAAATACAAAATTTGTAGCGGTTTAACAAAAAACGGTTACAAATTTGCTATATGGTCAACATTTGTAGTAGTTTTGCCTAAAAACCGCTACAAATAAAGGTGTCAACTTGGCGCCATGTGACATTTGTCGGGGTGACTTTGTAGCGGTTTTTAAACAAAAACCGCTACAAAATGTAAACCGTTACAAAATTTGTAGCGGTTTTATATAACTACCACAAATTGCACGCAAAATACGAAGTGCCTTTGCAGTTTGTAGCATTTACTGCAGTGGCTTTTCGAAAACCGCTACAAATTCAGTGCGTTTCCAGTACAAAATTTTAGTATCACAATATATACATATATACAATCATCTAGAAGTAGTTTAGGGAAACAAATTAAACATGTTCTATCTATATCTTCTCCTTGCTTCTTGATGTACCTTCACTTGCATTGTAGAGAGGGTAAGGTTTATGAAGAAACCTCAGTAGCAGAACAGTAACTAGTAACAATATAATGCAATGCAAGTCATGCAGTATGCAATACTCATAACTACTCATATATTGTCCTCTCTCTCGGCACTTTCCATATATAGGGAGCATGGACATGACTCTACCTCTGCCACATAGCTAAGGAATATAAACAGGGAATCATACATATCATATATCTCATACATGCTTACTCAACCACAACACAGTAACACAAGCTAAAGCACATAGCAGACAGGCAAAGCAATTATAAGTTAAGGTTAGAAGTTCCAGTTACTAGTTACTTCAAGCCAATGCAAGCGTTTCCTTTTGCTTCTGGAGATATTGGAGGACTCCTCTACTATGCCTAAACATAACACAATGTCAAAGCATCAATGTATGCTACTATTACTAGCCCGAAGACCCTTCCACTTTACATAAAGGGTCTGGATTATACATCTTTTAATCGATTTTAGAGGTCAATCCTACACAATTTTTGCCTTTGAATCTATTTATGCCATTTAATTTATCAACATCACACTCCTCCCATCAATCCCCTTTTGGTCGAACACTCCCCTTATTCTGGGTTGATGGTAATTTCATCGGTTCGGTGTTCAACACGTGTTTTTTTAAACTTTTCTTAAGTAAAACACTGTCCTGAATGCATTGGAACCATCAAACCAATGAAAATCAAACCATACACTACCCTAAACATCAAACAACATCAATTCCTTCCTCTCCTAGCTTGGCCGAAACTTAGACAACATTTCCACTCCTTGGAATGCTTCTAAAACTGTGGAGAAGAGAAGGGAATTTAAAGAAGATATAGGCTAGAACATACCTCAATCGGAGGATCAATTTGTGTTGTTTGATCTGTAACACCCCTTAACTATGCCCCACTAATCCTTATAATCATCGTGGGTTAACTTATAACGATTTTGAACCACACAGCGGAAGATAAAAGTATTTTCGCAATCAACTTAGTAATTTAAAACCAAACACAACAGGAAT
>JBAGKO010000002.1:8542765-8563846 GCA_037177275.1 Acacia concinna | reverse complement strand
TATTCCAATCTTTATGCCTCTCATCCTAGACATAATGAACTTGTTGGGTCTTGGACGCAAGAATAAATGGCTCATTGTCTTTTGACTGCCCAGTGTGAATTGGCCGGGAGAAATTTACCGAAGTTATGCCCAATTCGTCAGTCTTTAGACCCTGTGAGGTATGGTATTAGCCCATAGACACTTGAAGAGTGTGACAATGAAACGACCTTGGTAATTTACTTTGATGGCATCAACAAGCTTGCCATAATAAGGGACGCCTCGAAATTGCATGTTGTCGTTACTAGTACTCGCATAACTCCTTATGTCGAAGGTACCATAAACACCTAAGTTTTGGGTTAACAAACCTTGATCCCATGAAACCGTACAAAACTTGAACCTGTTGACATTGTACGCAGTAAACCTTGTCGCACGTTCAAGCAGACCCATTGTGAGGGGTCTAAAATTTGGTGAGTGTAGGCTATAATCATTGAGGATTCGGTACACGAACCAACTTAGGAATTCTCTGTGGACCTTTTTATCAACTTTGGAAGAAGTTTGTATACGAATCCTTAGTTGCTACTTTATATGGCTTATGAATTCCCTGCAAGTAATAATTGTATAAGCGACAAAGACGTTTAAGATATATAACTGGTACATAAGGCAAGATGTGATGATTCAATTCTTACCTAAGGTAGGGTTCGACCTAAGTACAGTTAATCAATACATGTCTATGCGCCTGTAACTTTTCAGTAAATAAGCTTGAAAATCTCACCCCCTCCAACTCATTTACTAATGCGGGGTATTGATAGGCCAACAGGAACTGACTTAGGTTTGGGACAATCGTCTACATGGGGTGGTCAGTTGAAAGAAGTCTCAATGTCATCAAAATATTTTGAACAAAAGTATAGGACCTCATCCCTTAAATAACCTTCAGCTATAGAACCTTTTGGTCATGCCTTATTCCTAACGTAAGTTTTCAATTTCTCGAGAAACCTATTTGTGTGTTAACAAAAATAAATAAATAAATGACTAAATAAAGAGCACCAGTAGTGGGGTCATTATATGCATGGAAAATAAGTACCATTTCGTATGATACATCCAGCGATATTAAATTGGCCCAGTTTGCTTTGTCTCGTGAACAAGGTAGACTGTTAGGTGAACCATGACGGTGAAGAAGGATAGAGGAAAAATTATCTCCCAATGACAAAGAGTGAGGATGATTTTGTTTTGTAGTTGATTAAGCTTCTCATGTATCAAAACCTTCGAACACAATTTTCAGAAGAAAGAGTATAACTCAACCAAAACAATGGATACATCCGGAGGCAATGCACTCTTTAATGCCAACATCAAAACGTGTGAGTCATAACTCTTCAGCCCATCAATCTTTCGAGAATACATGTCAATACAACATAAAATGTTGCTTGAATACCCATCCGGAACTTTTATTTTCTTCAAAGTTGCTAAGAAATTTCCTTATTTAGTTTTGTTAGGGTGAACTTTGTCGGTTGAAATTTGTCATTGTCATTTGGCCATGCGTCTTGACAAACTGTCATTGCTCGCAAATCTTTCCTTACATGCAAATGATCCTTTGACTTTTCGGGTTCATTACTTATCGTGTATAGCACATTACCAGACACATTTTTTTCAATATGTATTACATCCAAACAGTGCCAAAGCAAATTAGTTTTCCAATATGAAAGATTGAAGAAGATGCTTTTCTTCCGTCATTGTTGGGGTTCTAAATCAGAAGGCTTCTTACTTTTTCACCCCACATGTGATTCTCCATCTTTTTTTCCAAACTCAACATGAACATCTTGTAGCTGCTGCAAAATATCTATACTAGATAAAATTGGAGGAGGTTCCCTTTTTTCCTGTTTACCATTGAAACGATTGTGTTGTAGTCTAAATTTGTGAGTGCCACTGAGAAACCTCATGTGACCCATAAAACATCACTTTCTAATATGGGGAAACCGGACTGTGTCAGAGTCAAAAGTACAAATTAGGCACACCTTTCCAGTATAAACATTCTAACCATAAGGTTTCCATCCCATGGAAGTCACTCATCATCCACATCATTGTTGCACGCAAGTTGAACAGGCTCTTATCGTACACATCATATGTCTTGACACCTTCATTCCACGTATCCAACAGTTCTTGGATGAGAGGTTGGACGTACATATCTATATCATTACCTGAATCCCTTTTCCCTAGAATAATCATGGATAAAATGAAGGAGCTTTGTTTCATACACATCCACGGAGGCAAGTTGTAAGGAACTAATACGACCGATTAAATACTGTAACTTGTGCTAAGATTCCCAAAGAGATTGAATCCATCAATTGTTATAGCTAGCCGAACATTTCTAGGGTTGGCAGTGAAATCTAGAAAATATGAATCGAATGACTTCCATCTCGTGGATGTCGTAACTTCCTGTCTTCATTTTGTTCGACACAATGTGTAACATCCCAAAAATTTTCTAAGCTTAGGTAGAGGATTTTTGGTAGGCCAAGACTCGTACCCAGATATTTTTTGGGGTCTAGATGAGGTATTTGGGATGAGTAAAGGGCTTTAGTTTGTAGATGAGATAAAGATTTCCTGAATTTTGAAGTGAAATCCGGGGAAGGACCTCTGTGTAAAGAGTAAAAGTTCATCAAAGTTAGAAGCTAAATTTTGGACAGGTTCAGAAGCCTCGAAAATTCACATAAAATCCCAAAAATTATTTTAGAGCATCTAAAACATCATAGAGCAGTCAGAATAATTTTTAGAGGCCATATGAATTTTTAATGATTTTATGATTTTATATTAATTTTTGGTTGGACCAGGTTTTTGGCCAAAAATGAATTGCAGTAGATATTTAAAGGCCTTGTTGTTTTGGTTTGGGATTGGGGAAAATTAGTATAATATTTTAAAAGATGAATGAAGTTGTTTGGAGGTTGAGAAGAAGTCCAGATAAATTTAAGAAAATGCTGGAATATTGGTTATCGCCGATATAAGAGACTTCTTCACAGAAAAATTATTTTTTGGAGCTCCTAACCTCAAAAAATTATGAAATTTTTATGGTAGCCTTCTAGGCTATTTTCAGATTTTTGGGTATTGTTTCAGAATTTTTTTGATGTAAAATGAATTTTTTAGAATTTTTAGATTAAATATGACAAAACAGGAAAAGTTGGTATTGTAGACTAAGTTGGGTGGGACCCACAGGCCCCACACCTCCATGCACCCACTTTGGCAGAAGAGAAGAGCCAAGAAAGCTTGAGAAACTTGTGGAGAATGGACACATGTCGTCGTGTGGATGGGAGCCACTATTGTTGACTTTGGTTGAAATTTTTAAAAATTCCTAAACTACCCCTGCATGAGCTCTATAAATAGAGCTCTTCCCCTCTTCATTTTGGCACACAAAGAGGGTTCCTTGGGGAGGTTCTGCTGAACTAAAAACTCGACCCCCATGTTCAGAATTTCGAGGAGATTCCAGCTACACCGGTCAAGCGAGCAAATAAGGTATGTTCTAGCCTGTATTCTCTTTCATTTTCCCTCTCTTCTCCATGGCTTCCTAGGGCATTTCATAAGGGGAAATGCTGTCTGTGAGTCTAGTTAAGGAAGAGGAGGAAGAGTTGAGGTTGTATGTTGTTCAGAAAGGCTAGATACCGGTGTATAGGCTTGAATAGAGTTGAGATTTCTCCTTCGTGTAGGGGGTGAGTGTTTCGGCCAAGACCCCTAGGGCATGATATTAGGTAATTTTAATTGGTTTGATGCTTCCAATGCGTTCAAAGTAGTGTTTTACCTATAGAAAGGTAGAAAGAACGCGTGTGAAATGCCGAACCGATGGAATAATCGGGGACCCTAAGAAAGGGAGACGTTTCGACCAAGAGGGAAATGGGTAGGAGGAGATTGATTTTGATAAAACAAAGGTCATAAATGGATTCAGGGGCAAAAACTGTGTAGGGTTAGCCTCTAAAATTATTAAAAAGACAAGGGTAGTCTGGAACCTAAGTTAAGAGGGAAAGGAGTTATGGGCTAATGATAGTGTCATGCATTGATCCAGTAATATTGTGTTATGTCTAGCCAGTGTAGCAGAGTTACCTAGTATCCACAGAAGTAGAGAAAAAGCACTGTAGCATTTGGAATAAGTGGTAGCTAGAACTTCTAACTTTAACCTTTTGATGCTTTGCTTGTCTGCTTTATGTTTTTGCTTGTTTTATTGTATTCTGGTTGAGCAGCATGTTATGTTTGAGATGTAGGACTCGTTGTTTATGTGCCTTGGCAATATGTTAGAGCTAGAGTCATGTGCATGCTCCTTATACACGGTGAGTGTTGAGAGAGAGTGGGCACTAGATGAGTAAGTACGAGCATAGCATTTAGCATGACTTGCATTGCATTATTATGTTATTATTAGTGTTCTACTACTGAGGTTTCCCAAGAAACCTTACCCTCTCCACAATGCAGGTAAAGGAACTTCAGGAAGCAAGGAAAGGAAGTAGAGAGAGATTGTTTGTTATGCTTCCTTATGTGATTTTGATAGCTATATGATGTATTGTACCAGATACTGAACTATACTGGACTGGTATGAACAGTTATGGGAATGCTTTACCTATGCCGTTATGCTGGCTGAGTATCGTATATGGTATAAGGGAAAAGTAATAATGCCTAGTATTATGGTCAAATTGGCACGTGAGTTTTGGCTAGTTTAGGCTTAAAATGGGGTTGGTTGTGATTTGAGCAAATGACTGAGTCTGACCACGAGCCTTTGCATGCTAATAGATGATATTTTTAGCTGCAAATGGTGTGGTAGAACGTGTCATTTGGAGTTTTCTAGTAAAAGTTATGTCTTGCCAAAGTTAGGCGAAAAATCTTGGAAAATAGAAAAATGACCAAATGAATAGTGCCAAATGGACCATATGAATAGTGCAACGTTGAGGGGTTGCATGTGGTTGATGCCATGTAGTCAGGATGCGAGAATATTTTTCCCTTATAGAGGATGATGAGAGCTTTTAAATGAACTTGGAATCACTATGTTTCAATTTTTCTATAATTAGATATGATTTTTCAAAGTTGGTTGAAAACAAGGGTCAGATGAATAGTATAGCGATAAACTGAAAAAAAATTCCCCTGTTTTCCTAACTGGAAGTTATAACTAGTAATTCTAATAGCTCTAATGAGGCAAGGTAAAGGCTATAAATGGAGGTGTTACACAAATGAGTGAATGGAAGGTGTTGGGGAAAAGGACAAAAGAAGAAGGTTTTGATTGAAATGAGAAAAAAGAGTCAATTGAGTCTGTACTGAAGCGCCAAGAGTCTGTTGAAATTTTGGAGAAATAGTGGAACTCAGTGGTAACTGAGAAATGGATGTAGGTCATGAGTTTGACTGAACTAGTATAATTTTTTGAGTTCATGTCATTCGAAGAAATTTTTAAACACCCAATTCACCCCCTTTTGGGTGATTCACGTGCTCTTTCATTTGGTATCAAAGCTAGACTTAACGATCAAAGGTTTAACCACCTAAGAAGAGATCTATGGTAAGCTTGGGTGAAAGCATTCTTCCCAATGGAGCATTGCCATCGGGTTTCAATGGAGAACATTACACATTCTAGAAAGAAAAGTTCAGAGTGTTCGTGATGGCAACTGATACTGGCCTCTGGGAAGTAATTCAAGATGGGAACTATGTTCCTATGAAGCAAGAAGGAGACAAGATGGTGAAGAAAACTACAATTGAATTTGATGAGAATGATAAAAGACTTGTCACTCTCTTAATAGCAAAGCCATTCTTATGATTCAAAGTGCTCTAAGTCAAAAGGAGTACTTTTAAATTTGCAACTTATCTATGACTAAGGAGATGTGGGAAGCATTAGAAATCACTCATGAAGGAACTTCTGCAATAAAAGAAAATAGAATCAATACTCTCACTACTGAGTATGATTTATTGAGAATGAAATCTGGTGAGAGCATTACTGAGTTTGAGCTCAGATATACACATATTGTGAATCAACTTGCAACTCTTGGCAAAATGTTTGAACAAGCAGTCCAAGTGAGAAAAATATTAAATATCCTCACAAGTGAATGGGAAGCCAAAGTAATTGCAATCGAGGAAGCCTGAGGTCAGTCCATGCAATTAGTAGTAGCATTGTTTGGGACTTTATCAGAATATGAAGGGAAGCAGAAGTTCAAAAAGGAACTCTCAGTTCTAGATGAGAAGAAGAAGAAAGGTCTTGCTCGTAAAGTCATCAAAGAAAATGAAGATGATGACGATAATGATGAGATTGATGATGAAGAGATGTGAATGATCATAAGAAGATTCAAAAAGTTTTATCGAAAGGGCTCGTGATTCAGAAGATTTCAGAAAGGGAATTCAAGCCAGAAGAAAGATAAAGATCAAATCATATGCTATGAGTGCAAGAAGCCTGGCCATATCAAAGCTGAATGCCCTGACCTTTCCAAGGAGAAAAAGAAGAACAAATTCAAAGAAGAAAGCTTATGTGAGCTCAATATGGGGAGATAGCTCAATTTCGGCCCTAACATTTGCCTTGTTGCTCACAATGATGAATCAGACTCCGATGAGGTAACCTCTCTTAATGAACTTCAGTTAGAATACAATGAGTTACATTCTGAATTTTTTAAAGTTGTGAAAGAGTTGGTTACTTAAAAAGGTTAAGGAGCTTGAAAGTCAATGGTGTGAACCCACAAGGGAAAGATCCCACAAACCCACAACCAATCGAATATGCTTACCCCAAGAATGCTAAACAAGGATCGATGATCCACTTAAACCCTTTAACACGAACAAACAAGGACCCAAAGTGTTGGAAGACACCACAAGGATGATCAAGCCTTAATAAGTCTATTAGTTCTCAAAAGAACCATAGAGAGAATCCTCTCTCAAGAACACAAGTGCAGAAATGCAGTTTTTTCAAAATCAAATTCCAATCTACCTACAATTGAGGTTTTACAAGAATTAAAAGGTCACCATCCAAATCTGACCTAATTACTAAATGCACCCTTAAAATTTGAAATTACATTCCAAATTGGAAACCCAAAAGTCAAATTGCTAATTAATACTAATTTGAATTCAAATCAATTCCAATTTAGAAACCCATACTAATTTGAATTCAAATCAATTCCAAATTGGAAACCCATAATAATTTGAATTCAAATCAATTCCAAATTGGAAACCCATGTGTAGCTCTTGGTCTAAGCTCTTTAATTTGATGCCTCCAAGCCCAAAACTTGATCAACAACTTCATCTTCAACCCAAATGAAACTAGTGACGTTTTCTACATTTTTGTCCACATTTGGTCCAATTGCTATTTGCTTTCTTGCACCAGTCCATTTAATGCTTCCTTGATTCTTTTGGCTCTTGCTCTCGTGATTGAACCATTTGGAATTTGCAAAGCATCACTTGGATTTGAATGTATAGCTTGTTGGATTGCATCAAACATGTAGACAAGGAAAATTATAATCAATCTATTTAAAAAAATGAAAATCAAATTGAAAGAAATATGTTTGAAAGTCATCTAACCAATTGAAAAACAATTCTTTCATTTAACAAGACCTTGATAGAATAGTAACAAGCATAGATACACAGTCCACAAGGGTAATAACTAATCCTGCACGACTAGAAGCCACAATAAGCTAGAGTGAGTAATACTCATGAGAACCTTCCCTCTGTTCCATGTGAGTTGGTTGTCACACTAGGCTAGTACCTCCTAATCACCCTGCTAGCTAGGTATGCCATGGCATGCCAATGACTAACGGATACTGCCATTAGCAACCAGCGTTATGCTTTCAACCCCTATAAAACCTTTTCTGGCATGTATGGAAGTAAACAATTTTACAACTCAAATTATTTTTCTCCTTTTGAAAAAAATCTACCCCTTCCATGCATGTACAAAAGCTTCAAGGAAAATGAAGAAATTAAATAAACAAAATTCTCATTAATTTTCTTTCAAAGTTATCACATGTCATTTTCTAAAATGTTAAAGCTTAATAACCTTATAAGAAAATGAGGTTCATGAAAACGATGGAGGTAGAGTCTAAAAGGAATGTCCTTTCTAAATCAAGTGGGGCATTATTTACTTACTTGGTGATCCTATTAGCTCTATAGTCTATTTTATCTAATAATCTTCAAATATGTTTCATTCATCTTTAGTCCCGTAGCAAACAAAAACATCACAGTCATTCCAACTCTAACTTTAACTACGAAGAGCACGTGGAATGTAAACAAATACTTAATATCAGTATGTTATGCTATTTCTTTATGCCTGCAGTCACTGCATATCATGTACTTAGTGCGCTTCAATACTCTGATAAATGTGAAACCAGAAGAGGAGTTTGACATTCTTGGTATCAAAATCCCCATGTGACCCTTATTAAGTCTATTTTATAGGAAAAATATTTACTCCTACAGCTCTCACGCACATAATTCCAAAATCCATCATAACTTACTACTATCATAGGACAGCGTCCAAAATCATCACCAAACATTAAAAATTTGTATCTCCCAATGTACTTGTCCAATTATTACAAATTACCCATTTAGTTAAAGCTTGTTGGATCTACTTTATTTTTAGAAAATTTCATAGGTACTGGAGTTCATTTGACTAGAAAGAAATATCTCACAATTAGGATGCCATAGAACAACTTCCATATTTAACGTCCAAATTGAAAAAATCATAATTAATTCTAGGAAACTCCAATTTGACTGATTTCAAGCCCATAGTAAACTTATTTGTAAGATTAATTTCAAATAAAAATATCTTTTTTTGGAAAATTTGTCACATATTTCCCAAAAATCCAGAAAACCTTAACTATTCCAAATTTAGTTTTAGAAATAGGGTCAAATTTCAAAAATCATAACTTTTAACTCACCAATCCAAAAATCATGTTCTACCCATCACATTAAAACTCTGAACGTCTACTTTAAGTTGCAAAATTTGGTCAAATTTGGAGCACTTTTGACTAGCAAAAAACACCTTACACCCGAACTATTTCCAAGAAACAACCTATCAAGATTCATGTTTTAGTGCATAGCTTCTCTACACTCATCTTTAACCACCATATTTAACCCATTTTAAGACCAAAACAACACCAAACCCTATTTTTTTCATATGAACTAAAACTAGGGTAGAAATGATAGAGCAAAGAAATCCACAAATCACATCAATACTTAGATCAAAACAAAGTCCTAACTCACCTCTTGCTTCATTTAAGCTTTTTTTATTGCTTCTACTACTTTGGGTCTTGTAAAATGACTCAACATACCACCTTTTCAAAAAAAAAAGAAAAAAACCATAGGATTTAAGCTTAGGTTGAGAGGAACAATCTTCATGAAGACCATTTGAGCTAAACCCGTGAGGAATTTAGTGAAAATCTAGAGAGAAGTTAACTAGTATTCTTGAGCTTTTTCCTTCTCTCTTTTGATATCCTTGGCCGTCCCAATGGGTGAGGAAAGAGGCATTTGATGTGTTTTAACTCATATCCTCTCTCTCTCTCTCTTTCTCTCTCACAAGGCTAGACGGTTCCCATTAAAAAAATGGAAATTTGTTGGCCAATTTGCCCTTAGTTAGTGTAAGTATTACTAAGATGGCATTTGGTTGGATTTTGACTAGATCATTTCCTCAATCTTTGCAAATTTATAACTAATGGTATAGATGTCCAATTGAGGTGATTCAAAATCCAAAACTTCCCTTATTAAATATAGTTTTAGGGACAATTAGATTCATAACATTCTCAGAAAATTCATGATTAAACACTGCTCCAGAAATTAATGAATTTCATTGGGCAAATTTTAAAAATTCATATCTCTTAGTTATAAATTTAAACCTTGGAATGTCTACTTTCATCCTATAAAACATCATGATTTTTGGATATCGTTTGGTCATCCAAAATCTTATAGAAACATGATTGCTTCCACAACACTTTTTTCTGGAATTTCCCCCAAAATCCTATATTTATTGATATAATTATTTACAAAGGAAAGTAGTTTCCCAAGGCAAGTGAATGTGCTGATATGAGTGTTGCCATAAGTTAAATGTAATTCCTTTTTGACAAATGTTGTTGGACTAAATTTATAAATATTTGTAGACTCTACGTAGAGCACATTGAATGTAAACAAATACTCAATATCAGTATGTTATGCTATTTCTTGCTCATTTGTGTAGTATGCTTCAACATTCAGATAAATGTGGAACTAGAGGAGAGGTTTGACATTAGGCAAACCTATAATATCTTATTCAATAATTTGATTTCCTCTATAGGAATCTCCTCTCAACT
Source organism: Acacia concinna (assembly GCA_037177275.1). Lineage (NCBI taxonomy): Eukaryota > Viridiplantae > Streptophyta > Magnoliopsida > Fabales > Fabaceae > Acacia > Acacia concinna. Next base: position 8,553,608 of record JBAGKO010000002.1, on the reverse strand, counting down.
TTTTATAACTTTAAAACTTCATCATAAGCTTCATGAATTATTTCACATATTAGTTCCCAATAACAAAATTTTACTTCTAAGCATTTACACATAGCCACAACTCAATTTATAAGAATTTGGAACAATAAATATTTTGAGTGCATCCTTGAGTTTATTTCCAAAACCTTACTCGTTATTCACCCACCCACGAACATCTTATACACATTCCATTAGATAATACAAATAAGATACCTTAATTCTATTAACGTCACATTCATTTCCCAAACATTTAAACAAACACCCCATGTGTAGATTTCAATCAACTTATAACAAAGAATAACAGAATCCATGCTCTTCTCTTGTAGTACCCAAATTGCAACAAAATGCTTGCTCAAGCAAACTTTCATTTTTTTACTACTAGAATAGCACCCCCAAAATCACATTTTTTATTTCAAAAAATTAATAGCAAGAACAATGAAATACTTTAATCCCTCACACATATCACAATTCACTATCAAAAAGAGAAATGGAAACATGCTCCACATTCCCACATGGTCAAACATCATGGAATAAAAGGAGTTCAAGCTCACCCCACATCCAAAATGTCTTGCAAAAGTGAGGGAGGAGGAAAAAGAATGTAGCAGCAGAGAAGGAAAATCCCCACAATCTTGGTATAACAGTAGCAAAAGGAATATAGGAAGAAGAGAATAAAAATGCATATACATCTACCACAAAGTTGAGTGTGATGGAAAGACATAGAGAGAGCGCATTAGATGAGCAATATCACGTACATACTGGCGACCAACAAAGAAATTAGAGGAGAAATATCGAAGGAAGAAAATGGCAGTGAAACTAAAATGGTTCCCAAAACTTGTGATGAAGTTTATTAGAATAAGTGGAAAAATCTTATGCTTTAGTTTTATTGTTTTTTTCTTTCTCATACATAGGCCTATAGGCCTTAACACAAATTTTCTTCCTCTCATATCTCTCAAACCTTCTTTGAGAAAGAGGAAAGAATCTCGAGTGTTATAATGTTTCCTTCCCCCTCTTTTAGTTGTTGTTGTTGTTATTATTAATGTGCATTTAATTATTTGTGTATTTTTATATATATGTATACTTTTATTGGCCTTTACATTTTATGCATTAGCTTGTAAACTGTTGTGTTGTTGAACTATTAAAATAATGCAACAAGTTTATTTTTTATATGCATGACTTTATTTTATTTTATTTTTTGAATTTGTCATTCCTAAAGGAGAGGAAGAAATGACTATGCATGTTCAAATTTCTAATGAATCATATAGGTCATTTTGCTACAAAGTGAAAACATTTGTTCATATTGCTACTCCCTCCCTTGATTGGTTCTTAAAAAGCTTCTTCCTCATTACTCTTTGCTGCTCTTTTCTTATAGCTAGTGTGCATTGGATTCTATTTTCGTCTTCACCCTGTCACTAGACATTCAAGAAAGGGAATGATTTGCAGTATTGTTTAGCTAAAATGTTGTGGGAGGAAAAAGTTTATATTGAGAGCTATGTTTATAACATTTGTCATGATAAAAATCCAAAAACCATAATCTAATTAGGCTAAATGAGTCTGGTATAGGAGTATGTTCACTTTTACCATTAGAGTTAGGGTAATGAGGATCTTAACTATGGATTTCTAATATATTCTCTAATGCAAAAACTTATGACTATAGGAAGGCTTTGATTGCTATCGTTTTATGGCATATCTGGAAAGGATCATGCCAATTATTTTTCAAGGGGCTAATACTTCCTTGTTTTGCCCTCTCTCAAGCATGGTAGATTTTAAATGAATTTTGGGAGGTTAAAGGATGGAACAATTAGGTGAACATATATGAAAGGAAGAATGTCAGACGAGGATTGCAAGATCAGTATTGGAAATGCTCAAGAGGTAATTCTCTTAAAATTAATACTGACTGCTCCTATTCAAATCAAGGAAACAAAGTGGCCATAGCATTTATTTTGAGAGCTTCTAATGGATTTATGTTAGATGGTGGGACAAAGATTGTCCATGCTTCTTTGGTCCTTATGGTTGAATGCTTAGCAATGTTCTTTGCTCTCTAGTATATTTTCAATAATGATCTACATGATGTGATAGTAGAATCTGATAACCAGTATTTGGTGTAGTCTCTAGAAGGCAAAGCTAAAGCCCCTAATTGGGAATGTTTGCCTATTTGAGAAAATCTCCTTGTCATAAGATTTACAAGTCTAATGTTGTCGGTGGAATCCAAGGGAAGCGAACCAAGTGGCAGATTGGCTTTCTCGCCCTACATTACAAGGATGTTGTCCAAATGATTAGGTCTCAAGAACCCTAGAACCCCTTCAAAGATTAATCAATAAAGATTGGGTGTTAGACGCCTCTTCCGTCTCAACATTTATCAGAGTATTGAAGCGTAGTTCATAAATGAGCATAAAATAGCATAAAATAGTACTAATATATTTACATAAACTTGGAGTGCATATACTGTTTTTTACAGGATTACACAGCTTATAAGCATATATATACAACATTTCAAAAGTTCCTACAGAGAAACTAACTAAGCATAGCAAAATGTCTTCGTTAGTTAAGACTCGGACTTCTAAGATCCGGTCTTTGTATTCTTGCCTTGGAAACTACTACATCTAACTGGATAAATTAAATTTGAGGAAAAGTGTGAGATTCAAATGAATCTCAGTAGTAACAGACAATCAATAATAAATGAATGCGATCATACTAAACATGCATAACAACCATCTACATTAACCATTGTCAAATATCATTAACATATCATATGCAGAGTTCAAGTCATCATCATATCAATGCATGGTGTAATTCATGTCTCGAGTCTCACTGTAGATCGTAAACAGTCACACCACCTCATGGGCATCCCTACCTCAGCCTCATAGGTATCCACCTGTCATAGGCCAATAGTGAACCGAAAGTGGTTACACCGTCTCATGGGTGTTAGCCCGTCTCAATATAATAGTGAACTCCAAAGAATCACACTATCTCCCAGGCATCCGCACATCTCAGTTTCATGTACAATACATGTAGCATATCACATACATTATGGAAGACAAAGTTACTACCTAAAGATTTTTCCTTGCCTGGCTTTTCTACCGACTCTGCAACTCTACCAGAGCAAATATTGTATCCTACAAATCCAAATATAGTGAATTGAGTTATTACTCACTCAAGCTTATTTCTTAAGTTCCTAAAATTCATTATCTCTCTAAAATGGCTAATTACGAAATTGCACTTAGGGGTACTAGTCTATTTCCTTTTATACCTTGTATAATTTCGTCTTTCCAAAAATCATGACCCGATCTACCCCCACGCAATTTTGTGTCATGAATCCATTTTAGGCCTCAGAATTTCCAAATTCACACTCCTTCCCTCTGCAACTACACTGATCCGAAATTGGCACAATTTTGACAAAAAGTGTCATTTTCTATCTTAATGCTTCCAATTTCATGCTCCCACCTTTACTCTACAAAAAATTTCATTTTAGATACATTGAAACCATAAAATGAACCAAAATCCAATCCTAACACCTCAAAATAAGGTCTGAACAAAATAGAGAAGCATTTACCAAAAATTAGATTTTAAGTTTCATTCATCCAAACACCTTTTATACACCCTAATTCACTTGTTTAAACTACTTAATTCATATTTCCTATTATCATTGGAAATTGGAACAGCACCTCCTTTTAGATTTCATGCATCCCAAAATGTAAAATCAGCCAACAACCAAGCAATCACCAAAATAATCCACAGTAAAAACCAAAGCATCATAAATCAACCAATATAGCTTAGTTTTAGAAGTTATCTCTTGATTTCTTGTTTGTGCTTACCAAAAATGAACATAGGCTCTCTTTGTCCTTGATTTTCCTCTTGCCAAACATAAATACATGAGTGCAAAAGAGGTTAGGAGAGATTTGGGCTTAAGACTCATGGTAGTAATGGAAGAGTTATGCTTAGAACTTACCTATGTAGCCTTGATCCTTGTTCCTCTTCCTTCCTCTTCACTTTGGGTCTTCAACTACCAAGGGTCCATTTAATAACAATTCTGTAGAACATAAATTCTATAAGTAAGAATAAGAATTACTCAAAACATAATACTTGACCCCTCTCTATTCTCTTATTCTTCCAATCTTGGTGGTGTATTTGTTGTGCATCAAAATTGGTTCTGTATCTGTGATCATATTAGCATTGGCATAAAAGACCAACGGAGACATTGAGTGATGGCACTTCAGGTACGCCTCAAATTCTAATATGGAATCATAGCATATAGGTTTCTTAATGCTTGAATGGATTAAGAAAACAGTTACATCTGTTGCATATGATTTTGTTATTTAAAGTTCTCATATACATAGTTTTTACGTTGACTTATTAGCATGTTGGTTATTTTGTTATCTCATTTGTCTCTAAAAAATTATTTTTCTATCATAAATATATTAAATAACATAGATAAATAATAGTAGAGAACTGTAGAACAAAAAAAACTCCAAATAAGACACCATGTCATATATAAGAAAAGCCATAAATTTTGTTTTTGGATCTGTATAATTTTGAGACCAGAGAATTAGGTGCTGAAATTGGTATCATTGGAAAGCTCTCAAAAAAATGAAGAAAACGGTACTAAGAACATGTATAACAGACGTCTCAGCGAAACAACATCATTATGTGGTCATCTAAAAAAATTTGACCTACTTAAGGGGCAGTAACGATGTTATATGATGCTATCAATAAAAGCATTAAGTAATGTCGTCACTAATGGTGTTAACAACATTACATAACGCCATTAAGTTTAATTTTTTTAAAAAATGTTTGAGCATGTGGGGGCGCGTGCCAAGGTAATTTTTGCGCCATTTATTTCTAAAAATTTCTAAATCAAGGTCTTTGATATGGTATTCTATATGAAATTTTTGGACAACAAATAATATATTTTTATGACATTTTAATTATGTTTATTAATACTTTAATAATTTTTTAAGCAATTTGAAACTTTAAAAATATATTTATTAGTTTCAATAACTTTACTTTATGACTAAATATGTTGTGAACATTTTCCATATATTATAGATGGTTTATTCTCTTGTTTTTATCATGATAAAGCATGCTTTATGTAGTTTTTGGTTGATTATTAGATATTATCATATATATGTTTAAAAAGTGAGAGCTTTTTAGAAGTTGATATTTCTAAAAGTTAGAATTGTGAGAAGTACTTTTATAAAATTCTTGATAGAATTTAGTGATGTTATTAATATTTATGTGATGAGAGATACAAACAAGTTCTCATAATCATAAATTTAATATTATTATTACTTTTCTAGTTAGAAATAATATAAGTGCATGACATTGTATACTATATGGTGCTATATATGTTATTGATTATATGATTAGTAGATTGATTCTTTGCGAGATACTCATTAAATGTGGAATGGATTTGCTCTACAATAAAAAATGGAAACTAAGAATATCATTGCTGAGTTAAATAAAGGGGATAAATTGAATGCTGACAATTGGGATATCTGAGATCAAAAGGTGCAATATATTTCAGACGAACAAGAGGCTATTGAGCCTTCAACAACAGTTGTGGCCCAACCTATAGTTGGGAATGCGGCCCAACACAAGAGAGACCAAGAGGTTTATGAGGCCTGTAAAAAGAAAAATAGTATTGCAAGAATTACATTACTAAGCACTAAAGCAGATGACCTCATGTTCGAATATGAGAAAAATGATTCAGCGTGCAAGTCATATGGGCAACATTGAAAGACAGGTTTGACAGCATTTCCACTTCTAAGCTTTAAAGGTTAACTATTAAGTTTGATACGTATAAGCTTAAGCCAAACACTTCTATGAAATAACATCTAAGAGAAATGGAAAACATGATTAGAGAATTAAAGGAAGTTGGGCATACCTTGTCTGATGAACAACAAATTCAAGCGGTGATATGGTCACTACCATCTAGTTGGGAGCATATGAAGGTTAATCTAACCCATAATGAAAACATCAAAAGTTTCAATGATGTGCGTAAACACCTAGAACTTGAGGATGAGCACTTAGAGGTATACAAGTCTTCAGGCCATGCATATTACACTGAAGGTATAGGTCCTTATAATGTAAAGCCCAATTTCAAAAGGGGGAGAAATTCCAAAAGAATGGAAAGAAGGGTGAGACCAAATTTACAATATCCAAAAAGGAATTCAAGAAGAAAGGCAAAAAGGGATACCAGAAGATGAAAAAGGAGTTAAAGAAGGTCAAATGCTTTTCCTGCCAGAAGATGGGTCATTTTGCACGGGATAGCAACAAGGGAAATGAGAATGAAAAGGTACTAATGAATTATGCGAATTCACATTATTATGCACTGCTTTTCTAATGGAAAATGTATGTTCTTATTGGATTTTGGACTCAGGTTCAACAGATCATGTAACAAGCGATCGAGGATCCTATATAGAATGTTGTCTATTGCCGGATGGATTCAAGTGGCTTTATGGAGGAAATAATGCAAATATTGAAGTTAAAGGTACTAGAAACTGTAAATTAACTGTGCATGTTGGAAATACATTGATCCTTCATGAAGTGTTGCATGCTCCTGACATCCGACGAAATTTAGTTAAATGCCTTATAGATTACTTTTATTGATGACTATTCATGATATTGTTTTGATTTCACACAAATATGAAGCAATTGAGTGCTTTAGATAATACATGAATGAAGTAGAAAATCAAATGGATAATAAAATTAGTATTACGTACTGATCAAGGCCTGAATATTTTTTGACCAATTTAGATAACTTTGTGAAGAAAAAGGGATAATTAGGCAGCTAACTATCCCTGGCACTCCACAATAAAATGGAGTTGTTGAAAGAAAGAATATAACACTTTTAGACATGGTTAGGTCAATGATGGCACAAGCTAACTTAACAATTTTATATTGGGGTGATGTTTCGTTAACAACTTCCTTCATACTTAATAGTGTGACCTCAAAATCAGTTGCTACCATACCTTATAAGTTATAGACAAAACACAAACTAGATTTGAGTATCCTTAGACCATGGGGGTCTGCTGCATACATCCATGATGACTCTTATAGGTATGGAAGGTTAGGTCCTAAAGGAAAAAAGTGTATCTTTATAAGGTATTCTAAACAATCTAAAGGGTACATCTTCATTGGTGAAAATGAAGATGGACCAGTGACTGAAATTCAATCAAGAGATACCACATTTCCAAAAAATAAATTCCTTAACAAGGAAGAAATTGACCTCACTTTGTCTATTTATGAGACCCAAGAAAAAACAAGTATAGAACATGTTGATAGGCTTGAATTATCCCAAAATGTCAATCTTAGTGGGAGCTTAGAAAGGTCAACACAAAGACCTGGACTTAAGAAAAGACAGACATGAAACTCCCATAAGAAAGAGTAACAGGGAAAGTATACCCAAAAGACGTTTCCAAACAAAAAGTGAAGCGCTCATTGTTACTCCTGATAAGGATGATGAACCATGTTCTATGCAAGAAGCCTTATCAAGTCATACTAAGAAAGAATGGAAAAATGCAATGGAAGAAGAAACGAAAAGGGCATAAAGCTATTAGGAACAAGTGCATTCTCAAAATTAAAAGAAAAGTGGATAGATTAATTGATAAATATAAGGCATAATTAGTTGCAAAAGGGTATACATAGCAATAAGATATAGACTATGAAGATACCTTCTTACTTGTAGTACAATTTAATTCTATAAGACTTATTTTGGTAATAGTAAATAGTTTAGACTTGGAATTACATCATATGGATGTCAAAACGGCATTTCTAAATGTTGATTTGGATAAAGAAATTTATATAGAACAACCATTAGGCTTCATTGAAAAAGGAAGAGAGAATAAAGTTTGTAAACTCGAAAGGTCTATATCAAACAGTTTGAGGGTAATTTTGTTATATTTTCCTTATATGTTGATGATATACTATTGTCTGGAAATAATTTGGAATCAGTCACAGCTATTAAAGAATAGCTTTCATCTAATTTTGAGATGAAAGACATAGGTGAAATAGAGTATATACTTAGAGTTAAGATCCAAAGAGATCGTTCAAAAAGAATCATATATCTTTCATAAGAAAATTATATTAAGAAGATTCTTGAACGATTCAATATGAGCAACTACAATCCTATGAATACCCTAGTAACTTCTGGTGTAACCTTGAGTAAAGATACATGTCCGGAAAACTGAATTAGATCAAAAGAAAATGGAAAAAGTTCCCTATATCAATGTGGTTGGTAGTCTAATGTACACAATGATGTATACAAGGCCAAATATTTGCTTTGCAATAGGATTGGTAAGTAGATTCTAGCTTGGATTGGTAAGTAGATTCCAGTCTAGTCCAACCCAAGTGAGCGTCATTGGAAAGTAGTAAAGAGAGTTTTAAGATACTTAAAAGGAACATTTGACTATGCACTTTGCTACAAGGAAGTGATTTACACCTAGTTGGATATTCAAATGTTGATTTAGGCAAAGATGAGGAAGAGCGAAGATCAACCTCAGGATATACTTTCTTACTGAACAATGGTGCCATATGTTGGAGCAGTAAGAAGCAAACATTGCTTTACATTCTATGGAAGACAAGTTCGTAGCATGCACTAAAGCAATACAAGAGGCTTTATGGTTGAAGAGATTTATTGAACATCTTGAATTTGGTAATAAGAGTACCAATATGGTATTATTGCATTGTGATAACACCACAACCATAGCCTATACTAAAGACCTTATGTATCATAGTAAGACTAAATTATAGGCATTAAATATAATTTTGTTAGAGATTATATAGCACATAAAATTGTTACTGTACAACACATCTCGACTAAGAGTATGGTCACTGATCCTTTGACTAAACCAATTGCCAAGGAGACATTTGGAAAACATTTAAAGACACTTGGTGTACGCAAAGTGTAAAATAGTATATTTTGAATACATTTGTATTTAACTGAAGTATTTATATCATTGTTGATTTATATGTATGTGTGAAAATATACAATGTCTAGTGTGTCGTACAAGCTTGTGAGGTAGGCTCTCTCACACGAATAGACGCTTTTGACATTCAAGTAAGGTATGCAAAGATGAGACAATTTTGTTCACTAGTAAAGTGGCTGGAATGCTGATATAGTAGAGAAGAAACACAAAACATGTTGCCTTGACAATATTGTAGCTTGTTGAGATGATATCCATGAAAGTTAATATCAGTGTAGATCAAATCATGGACATCCACTTCCATGATGCATGTAGTTAGACAACAAATTCTTTAATATTGATGTCGATGGAGAGTTTGGGTTTAGATCCTAGGAATATTTAGACTTAAATATGTACAATGTTAATAACAAATAGTAAAGCGACATACGTACTTTCAAGTAAGAGTAATACTGTAGCATGTGATTCATACATCATGTGTAAGAAAACCACAAACAAAAAACAACAAAGATGATCCCTGCTTAATCGTTGTGTGAGTCCAAGGAAGTTCAAAACACTTCCATTGATATCCTTTGACTTTGACAATGTCACAGAGATATACTTCAATGACTAGTACTTTAGCACATGTCCTATGGTTATGATAAATGCAATCTATGGTATTATGTTAGGAAAGAGGTTGATATATATTGAAGTAATATGTGGGCGAAAGAAAGATTATTTTGAATTTATACAAATATGCTGGTGTCTGAGATATGTCCGTTATGATATTATTTTTGATAATTTCATAAGTGTGGACACTTTGCATATGAGAGAGGCAATCTAAATTTTACACTGATTTGAATGGGATTAGATTAGCCGTGTTAAAGTGTGTATAAGTAAACATGGGATATCTAAGGAAAAATATTAAAATCAAGCTACACAAAGAGGTTGTTTTACGCTGGTCTCTGAAATGGAATGTCTAGCACAAACACTTAGATGCAAACATCATGCCTACGTGGTCACAGCAAAGCACCTAGTATGAAATAAGGAAGAAAAAGAGACTTATCTAATACACCAAGTGTGAGTGGAAGATGATGGAAAATATGTTTACTCTTGCTGAATTAGACTCAATTCAACTATATTGGGGTCATAGTATAATTAATATAAAAGTTTGGGTTGTTAATTACATTATTATCTAAGAGTTATAAGTCATATTATTTAACGATATAATATGACTTTACGAGATATAATTTTCCTGAAGAATTGTATCTATCCCCAACGTAAAGTTATGTTGTCTTTCTAATGAATAGATATAATAGTAGAAATTGAAGGGGTGTGTGAAACACTATAAATGAAGACCCCAAAGGCCCATTTAATAACAATTATATGGAACATAAATTCTATATGTAAGAATAAGAATTACTCTTAACAGAATACTTGACTCCTCTCTGTTCTCTTCTTCTTCCTATCTTGTTAGTGTATTTGCTGTGTGTCATAATCATTTCCATATTTGTGATCCGATTGGTGTTGGCATAAAAGATTGACTAAAGATTGATGGAGACATTGAGTGACGACACTTCAAGTATGCTCAAAATTCTAATAAGTGAAGATGAAGATATAGGTTTATGGATAGTTTCTTGTTATTTTGTTTTTGTTTGAATGCTTTTTTTTTAATTTCAATTCTATTATCTGGACACCGTGGTTTGTAAGTTTTTTGATTTTAGGTATCAATGAAGTGACTTTTATGGAAAAGAAAAGTAGTAACACAATTTAATTAGCCAGTGATGCATATTTTTTTTACTACTTGGAATCTTTTATTTAGTTTATGAGGATGATATTTTTGTTGGCAATTGATCTGACACAATATTTATATGGTTTTCTGGGGTATTTTACATCTTAATTGCACACATTTACCTTCAAATTGCATG
>JBAGKO010000002.1:8527466-8542665 GCA_037177275.1 Acacia concinna | reverse complement strand
GGACATGAATCATTTGAAGGTAACATAGATTCAGGAAGGAAATTTGATGCCCTTAAAAGGTAAATGTAAGTGGATATAAGAATGACATTAGCAAATAATCTTACCAAATCCATAATAATATTTATCTATATTTTGACACACTAAGATTTGCTTGTTTTGAAGTTGATAACATATTTCATAGTATATTTGTCATTTGTTAAGTACATCATTCATGACTTGAAAAGTAATAACCCCATTATCTGTTTTTTTTTGGCACATTATCATTTACTTATATGTCTTAATCACTCTCGTTAGCTAAAGTAGTCTTAGCGATATAAAGGAATGACTCACCAACATTAAAATCCTCTTTGGCATATGTCTTAAAGTAGAGAATATTCCCTTTTGAAGCACACTCGTCCTTTGCTTTCTTCTCAGAAACCTGAAAATTAGTTCATTAGACTGTATACATGATTTAAGGAAAACTAAAAGTACAATCACTTTTGCCTACCTCTCTACTGTTCCTACTATCAATGTCAATATTGTTTTCGAGCAATATGAATGGAAATATTCTTTGAATATGAGGGTTTTCCTATATTATAATTGAAGTAAGAATCAGAAACTTACCTTCATAAGAAAAGGATGACAAAAAGATAAATGTTTAGAAAAAATACACATAAAAAAACCCAAAATGAAATAACTGAGAAATTGCAGCAATGTATCAATAAATATTGAACACATATAACCAAAACCCCCACTAGTGTGAGAAAAATAGAATGAACTCACATTTAGCAATAAGGTACAAGTTAAGAGCTACCCACAAACCCTAAACAAAAAATCATGAAGCAAACAACAACGAAGTAGGATGATGCGAATAGTAGCCACAACCCACAACCCACGACCCACAATAGAGGAGTACGACGGAGGAATAAAGAGAAAACCATGACGAATGTGACAAATGAGAAGAAATTAGTGCAGGAGGAGCTCAAAAACTTCCATTCAAGGTGAACTATTGAGCTCTCTGTAAATTTATAAAGTTTCAAATGACGAAGAAAATGGTTCTATAGGGTTTTTAAAATACTATATATGACGGTTGTTTGTAAAAAAAATAGTTATATACCCAATATATGACGGTTGTTTATAAAAAATAGTTATATACCCAATATATGACAGTTGTTTGTCAAACATCATCATATATTGTATATATGATAGTTTTTTACAAACAACCATCATATATAGACTATATATATATGACGATTTTTTCAGGAACAACTGTCATATATTTTAGGTGTTTTTTTTTCAAAAAAGTGTGTATTTATATGACGATTTTTCATTCAACTATTAAATATTTTGTCTATATATATGACCATTTTTTTAAACAACCATCATATAATTTTTTGCAGAAATTATGCCTCCTTATATATGACGTTTTTCTAGAATCCGCGATATATAGAATACCATATATACATGATTCTGTGGTAGTGAATCTTAAACCCTAAACTGGATTATTGTTTTGATTCAATTTTAATTTTAATTTCATTTGATTGACCATTCAAATTCAAAATTTACTTCAACACTAGCTTGATTAATGAACATAATTAAAGGTGCAGGCCTATACATCCATTTTTCAGTTACTTGTTTCTACTATATGTAATTCAATTCCATTAATATATATTGTTGATTATACAATTCTTTCTTTTTTTAGCATACTAATATTTGAAAAGAAAGTTGTCCATATATTATTCTCCTATTTGTTTAGCACATAGTAAGTCACAAGATGAATCCACTTTAATGAAATATAAAGTCGTTTCCAAAGAACTTTTCTTCTTTTCTGAATAACTTTTAGTGATGCATCAATTATTCTATAACATAGTCAAAAGATTTAAAGAGATTGTATGTTATGAATCTTGAACCCTAAACTAGATTTTTGTTTTGATTTAATTTTAATTTCGATTCCATTTGATTGACCATTCAAACTTGAAATTTCCTTCAACACTAGCTTGATTAGTGACCATAAATGGAGGTTCATGCCAATACATCCATTTTTTTTGTTTACTTTTTCTATCACGTGTTATATCAATATGTTATTGTTGATTATACAATTCTTTCTTTATTAAGTATATTAATTTTTTAAACAAAAGTAGTCTATATACTATTTTCTTATTTGTTTAGCTCATAAGAAGTCACAAGATAAATCCATTTTAATGAAATATAAATTCCTTTCCTAATAATTCAACTTACTGTCTCAATAAGTTTTAATGAAGAGATTATAATGCTATGATGATGCCCTACTCATGAATATTATCAAATCTATCCGATGAAAATATTAATTTTTTTTGTAATTAAGTTTTTTAAAAATAATTACACTATCATACATTCTAATCGATGACAACTTTAATTTTTTTTAAAAAAAAAGCAACAAAAAATTATAAATTTTAAATTTAGTGACGAAATTAATGATGGAATAGACACAGAAAGAATTAGTGACGAGATTCAGAGATAAAATAGCAATGGAAATTAGTGATAGAAATTATTCCATCATTAAATTCCCTCACTAATATGAAATAAGTTATCCCCAAAAATCAATTACGGAATAGCAATAGACTATTAGCAAAACATCAACATACATTATAGACAGAGTTTAGCGAAAGAATTCAGGACGGATTATCAACATAAATTGGAGATGGAATTCCATCCCTAATCTGTCCCCAAGTGGAATTAGTGACAGAAAATTTCCATCATTAATTTCCATCACTAGTTTGTCACAAATTCCCCCGCTAATATTAGTGATGGATTTTAGATAGAAAAAATTCCGTCTCTAATTTTATGTTTGTTGGTAGTGACAAGAAGCGGTACTTCTGGTGGTGCTTGCCTTCCCATGAAGTGTTTTTTTTTTCAATATGAAAATATACAAAATTACATGCTTTGGCGCTTCCTTCTTTTTGTGGAGTTGAATATGCGGCCTTCCTAAGCGCCACAGTATTGCGATAAAAAAGTGCCACATATTATTATTATTATTATTTTTTCAAAATAAAGTCTAAAGATATGACTTCCAAATACAATCCTTATCAGAGATTCCAAGCCTCAAACATCCAAATGCCACTACTTAATACTTGAAGTTCATCAATAATCGATTCTTAATCAATTCTAAATCTCAATATTTAAAATTGGGACGTGACTCAGTGATGATGGTATTATTATAGTTTAGATAATAGGTTGTTGAGTTGGAGTTGGAGTCCACTATTTTTTAGACTTTTTATCGCCAATCACCCTCAATGTGTCTAAAAACTGTTGTATCCACACAATAAAGTAACGGAATTATATTGGAGGTCGCATCTTTGCTACATTATGAGAAGTTAATAGGAATTTGGTAACCGAGTGAATTTTGTGTGGCAAGTGGATATTTGTGAAAAGTTTATTGAGTAATTTTTTTATCTTAATAATTATATTTATCTTACTCATTTTCTGTTGAAGTTGAAACATTTATTTATTAATTGTTAGTTAAATCAAACCACTCACATATGGTGTACTCAAGTCAGTTCCAGAAACAGTTATATATACTTATAATGTATACATAGTTTCATACAGAAATTAATTGGTAGAAACACAGGCAAACATTTGAGTGTGGCCTAACGTGGAGCTCACAATTAGGAATCAACTCATTAAATTATAGCTGCAAATATGCCTAGTTTGCTTAATGCAGCAAAAGTTACTTCATAAACATTAAAAATGATGTAAAAAAGTTGCGATTAACATATATTTCAATAATGTATTAACTATGCTAGTTGAAACACGGGCAAACAATGGGCGAGCCTTTATGTGGAACTCATTCTTGAGAACTAAATAAGTCGTTAAATTATAGCCCAAATATGCCTAGTTTGCTTAATGCACCAATAGTGACTTCATAAAACATTTAAAAATTAAAAATATTGATACTTTAGAAGTAACACGCGTAAACAGTACAGTGGGCATGCCCTTACATGGAACACATATTGACAACTAAGTCATTAAATTTTTGACCATGAACTATCTCACTAAATGATAGCTTCAAATAAACCAAACAAGAGAGATCAAACACACCATACACAATGGCACAAACTATAGGCAAGTATAAGTGGAACTCTTCTTTAGAACTAACTCATTAAATTATAGCTTCAAACATGCCAATAGTTTTGTTTAATTCACCAAATTAAAAAATGCATTGATAACGTTAAAAAAATTGTAAAAACATTGAAATTATTATTAACGAGTGGAATCAGTGTTCTTGGCAACTAGTATTAACTTGTTTATGATCCACACACACACTTTCTTTTTTAATTTTTTAAAGAAAATAAATGACTAGTCGTAATGTTACTAATTAATTAAAATTTGAACTAAACATTCCCTAACCTAAGTGGGAAATAATTCTCTATCATGTAATTTTATATTTTAAAAGGAAAAAAATAATTTGTCAACCCTTTATAGTTTCACTTGATTAGGCTTTTACAGTTGTTTTCCCCTTTTCATTGCTTGCAATATTCCCAATTATGGGCATTAGTCCATAAGCTCATAATTTGTTAATTATGACTAATGTGGATGTTGACTAAGCGACATGTAAGTTGGCGTATAATGCAAAATAAAAAAGAGGCTCTTTAAAAACAAAATGATGGAATTAAATATATTCTGCACATAATGAAAAATTTAATTCAGGTATGTGTTGAGTGAAAGATACATTATTAGCTACTAAATCCACATTATATAACTTATAATATGGTGTGTTTCTCTCTTTAAAACTAATTAAATTATAACCATGAGCACCAAAGCCTATAATTGAGGGAAAAAATGAGGTCTCAATAAAAAGAAAAAAAATACTATCAGAACTTAATTAAAAAGGAAAAAAATTAGGATGATTTGCGTACTACTTTTTGGAAAAAAAAAAAAGTTACCGCTAATCTTTCAATTTAATTCAGGATATCTATCAAACTCTATCAGGGTTATCGTGTAATTTTATCCACTCATGCGTGCAAGCACCGTTACTTTTGGGAAGCAAAAAAGTGGAGTTAATATAATATTGGTTGATACATATAAATCATTTTAGTGCGTACAATAAATATCTAAAAAATATCTAATTATAGTCATATCATCGGCTCCATTCGCGATGTTCACATGATTGCTTATTAGAGAGCTCCATTATTGTAATTGCCATCCTACCTGGTCTGCAATGTTGTGCGCCCCCACACACACTAGATGGTAGTAATAATTAAAATGATAGCAAAGTAATATTTATAAAGACTCCAATAATAAAGTTATATCCTTTTTAATTTCATTTTAATTGGGCTAACATAATTATCAAGCATCAACTAAAAAAGTTAGATTGATGATAGTACTTTAGGGTCTCAAAATGTTAATTAAGGACCATGATCTTTTATTGACACATTAGATAAGTTACATGACTAAAATATTCCTATTTACATAAAGAAAATTATAGTTGTAGGATTTTCAATTTATATTTTGTAGTCCAGTGGAATTCTCACGATAGCTAATTAAACAGATGTGTACAAATTAAAAAATTTTGAAAGTTAAGTATAATTTTTTTTTTCATTCACTATTTTTTCACTATTCGATTAAAAAAATGTTAAGTTAAAAAATATAATGTATGCAAATTTGAAATTCTGAAAATTTAATTGTAAACAATTTCCATCAATCATTTTATTTCATATTTATTATTAAATTTAAAAGATAATGGAAAATTGGGGGAGGGGGACAATAGACAAGTTGAAGATATTGGAAGTTTAATCTGAATTATCGTCAAATTTTTTCAATCGTTTTCCATGGTATCCAACTACGCTTTAAGGATTTTTAATTTGTATAATTTTTTAACTTTGTCTCATTATCTTTCAAATTGAATAATTAATATGTAAAAGACTAGTTAAAAATGATTCCATCCGAGTTTTTAAAATTTTTAAATTGTATACATTGCTAGTTTTCTTTCAAACTAACTTCACAACTTTAAACTGGCTACAAATTAAGTGTAATTTGTAAATTTTACAACTCATTGGTATTTTCATTGTTAAATTGTTCCTGATCTTTTAATTTTAGCTAGATAAGGACCGAGGTTCTAAATTAATATTTTAAAATTTAAAAATTCTCCTAAGAGCGTTTGTATTCACGTAAGAAGCAGAGAATATATCCTTTTCAAGTGTGTGAGAAAGAAAACATTTTTGAAAGAGCTACCTGCCTATCCTTTGAAAGAGTTGGCCCTAGTTCAAATTTATGTAAATGCATTAAACATCTTTGAGAAAGCTACCCATAATTGAGCTTAGCAGGAATCGAACCAGACTCATTTTGATGCTATATATATATATATATATATATAAAGTGAATGAATTGAATAATAAGAAGACATGTGAAGGTTAATCACTTGAGCCTATGTTCAATTCCTAGACTCTTCACTTGAGAATGGCCACTATTCTCACTAAAGTCAAACTGTTCAAGCAGAAATCTTAGTTCAAGCCTCGATCAAAACTTTGATATACTATATATCTACTCTTCCTTTACACGTGGAGTTGTTAATACCACTCAAGATTTTCACTAATCTTGAGTATCTCAACAATAAGAAAGTATGTTTATCACAAAGTGGTAAAACATTTCCATAAAAAACGGTTTGGAATAGAATATAATGAATTTTAATGACTGGAGAGTATTAAAGTTCCAAGTGCTAGTTGGAATGGCTAACTCCTAGTCCTATATTTAATAAGGTATTTGATTATGAGTAAGAGTTTCAACACTTAGTAATAAATTCATATCCACTATCTTAAATGATCTTCTATTTATAGTCTTTTTATTTTGTTTGAAAACCTAGCAATTAGATACTCCTCTGGCCCTATATATAGGGACTAAGGAAAACCTTAAATTTTATTAACTCTACCATAAAATTCAACAATACTACTATTTAATATACATAATACTAAATGAAAATAAAGTCAAATCAATAATAAGTTAAGGATAAAATTGTAATTCACATTAAAACTTTAATGAAGTACTTTATAAATAAGATAAACACAAATTTTCTTTTTCTGCCCTATATATAAGACTAGAGGAGTATAAGTTTAAGCTATTGCTCAATATAATCGAACTAGCCGTTGGAAGGGGCATTAAATGGGTAGTTGCTTGAAAAAGTAACTAGTGGTAAATGAATACGCTCAGATATAGATTAATAGGCAGCTCTAACTAGTAGCTACTAAACATTTAAGTTAATATGGCTAACTAGAACGCATTTGGGGTGTCTACTACCTCCTCTCCTGCCCTTTATGTTGCCCCTCGAATTTGGGGCCCTCCTAATTATTTTTTTATGGTTTTTTTTATTATTAGATTCTACACAAAATAAGTAAATTTTGATATATTACGAGTAACAAATTGGCATGTTTTCAATTTATTATGATTTTGCAAAGATTTAAGAGTTTTAAAGTATTTGTTTTTTTAATTCAGAATTTTAAAAGTCTTGAATCTTTAAAAATCATAACAAATTGAAAACATACTTATTTTTTTCCATAATAAATTAAACTATCACTTATTTCGTATAGAATCTAATGATCAAAATAACCACAAAATAAATAACAGGGAAGGGCTCAAAATTTGAGTGGCAGCAAAGAGGGGCAGCAAGTACCCCAAATCCAATGAGAACATTAAGCACAATTGAGTCAAGGCAAAACGATGAATAAATACAAATTTATAGACAAAGAGCAAAAGCACTTTGAGAAACAAATTAACGTTGTATGTAAATATAAGGCTGGTAATGTAATAAAAAAAATATAAGATTAGTATACTGTTAGAATATACCTAGTCAACCTTTAGTAGATTAGAGTGCAAGCATAATTCAAATGGGGCTATTATGTGAATATAAAGAAATATGGGTGTATAGAGGGGGTTTTCCCTTTAAGTTTAAACGTTAAACCCATGTAAATGTCTATACGGCATATAAGGATATGGGTTGTGAAATCAGTTTTCAAGTTGCTTGAGTGAATAATAACTTCTCTCTCGAGCTCTCCTCTTATTCTTTAATTGGTGCACTTCCGTATAACGTAACATGATTAGAGTCCCCACCATTGCTATGATTTCAAATACTTGAGTGAGTCAATTAGATTTCATGTATGCCCAAAATCCGTCATAAACAATTAAAATTTAGATAAAATGGAGTCCACAAGGACGACCTTTAGCATAAGTTTACCCTTATACTATATAATGTAAGAAAAGTCGCATAAAAGGAATTTTCCAAGGATCATAGCTAGTTGTTGCTTTAATTAAAAAGAATATAATTAGGTGAGTACATATAAATATATTTAATAAAATGTAATAAATAATAATTAACTCTAATTTTTAAACTATTATCACAACATACATGTATCATTCGGTGCGTGCCTGCATGTGTGTGAGGAATAAAAGCAACGGCTAAAGGAAACATTTCAAATAATGAAAGTACTATGTGACATTGTGACCACATTGATCACTTAAAATTACGATGACATTTCTTTATCCATTGGTTATGAACGAATCTTTTCTTTTGTGGGGAATAAAAAATCTAGTGGTCCTTTCAGTCATGTGGTCTATAATATACAAACGAGAGCGCGCGCGCGCCCACTAGCCAAGCCAATTACTAAATTAGCCCCTAGATTAGTGGCCTGACCAACCAAGGTCATATCTCTCTATGGAGTCCATTTCAAGTCTACTTTCCTTAGATTAAATGTTAGAACGAGATGAAGGGTGAATTGGGTGATTTAAAAATTTAAACTCTAAAAGCATAATTAAATGAAATGAGATAGAGTTTAGAAAGCTTTCATTGAACACTTGAAGACACATGATTATACTAGTTCAATCCAATTCTTGACATACTTTTAGTTACTTAGTGCGCCATTGAGTTTCTACTATCATCGAAGATTTCAATGGCCTCTTGTGCCTTAGTACATAATTGATTCAACACTAAGAGTTCACTCCTCCTTACAGTATATAATCTAGGCCCAACCTCCGGGTCCCTCTACCTTGAGTAACTCAAATGAGTTTCTAGAAATCTTTTACAAGACTCTCTCACAAAGTATATAAATAAACATTGTAGCTCAATATATGAACGAATACAGAGAATTTTAGATAACACTCGATATAACAGCAACACAATAAAAGGGGTAGGTTGAATCTAATTTGGATCTTAATAGACCTGTAAGCATATATTTGTTGACGCATTTTTTCAGTGATGCTTTTGACGGAGTCTAACCATATGAGAATGAAGTGAGGCCGCTTCTAAGAGTCTAAGGTAGGGCTTGACTCTAAAAATTTCTCTTAAAAATGTGTCATTTAAGTGGCATACAATAGCCCGAGATCCCATGAGTAATTCATGCACACCTATTTATATGGGATAATTGGTTCAAAGCTTAGTCTATCATATTATTTCGAATGGGTGAAACCATATCTTACTTAGGTAATGGTTCAAATCTCATGAGTAATTCATGCACACCTTTCATATGAGATTGATCCAGATGAAGGAAGCCTACCACTTTCTCCCATGAAGATAGCTAAATCTGAAAGCTCAAAAGAAAAGAGCTAATGGAGAAGACAAGAGTACAAGAAGCTCTAGAAGAGCAATCCACTTCAGTACAGGACCAAGCACCTCATGATGATACATCCAAAGGTAGGGTGCTGAGGATATCCTAGCCAGCAAGGGCAAACACAAGGGAGACAAAGCAGAGAGTAGCATACAGGGAGCCTCTCAACCTACAAGTAAGGAGGTGAGTGCTAAAATCTCCCTTTTCCGAAGGCTTACTTTTCTAGCAAGAAGAAGTTTGATGTTGAATTTGCTAATAATGCATATACTTTGTTTAATAAATTAGATATCAATGTGCCTATTATTCAATTCTTGAGAGGAAACCCTAAATACTTTAAATTGTTGAAAGAGCTATGTAATGACAAACAAAGGCTTAGGCCTCTTGAGAGAATTTAGGTGAGTGCTAATGTGTCATCCCTTTTCAAAATTGAATTGCCAGTTAAGTGTCAAGATCTAAGATTCTACACCATAGGAAAAGTTCATATCAAGGGTGCATTGTTAGATCTAGGAGCCATTATAAATGTCATGGCTTGGTTAGTCTATTTTGCTTTGGGATGAATGACATAAAAGACACTAGTGTGGTTCTTCAATTAGCATATTGGTCTATTAGGTATCCTAAGGGCATCATAGAGGACATCTTAGTTCAAGTCAAGGACCTAGTTTTCCCTCTTGACTTCTATGTTTTAGATATGTCTAATTAGCTTGCAAATGAAAGTACCTTGATTTTTCATAGACCTTTTCTTTAGACTTATAGAACCATCATAAGCATGAAACATAGTTGTATCACCATGAAACCATCATAAGAGGCCCGAAAATTTCCATAAAATCTCATAAAATAGTAGAGGGATTCTAGAACAATATGGCATGATTAGAATGTTGTTTTGATGTCTAAAGAATTTATTATGAATTTTTGAATATTTTCATAATTTTTGCCAGATCGGGTTTTTGGCCAAAAATTGATATTATCAGATATATAGGGACCTTAGTGTTCTGGATTGAGATTTGGGAAAATTAGAACATTATTTTAGGAAATTTTTGATGTGGTGAAAATCCAAAAACAAATCGGTTATGTGAGGAAAAGCCATTGAAAATTGGTAAATCGCCGGTAAAAAGGATTTTACAAAAAATTCATTCTAAGAGTTCTATATATTCAAAAATTATGAAATTTTAATGGTAGTCTCCTAGTATTTTTAGAGAATTTTGATATATTTTTTGGAATTGTTGGACAACCACAAAAGTTTCTAGAATCTTTCAGTTTCTGGGTAGATTTGAAGGAAATTATCGGATGAAATTAGGCTAGGAGGGCCCCTGAGCCCACCTAGACGTGACCCAACCTTGATTGGGGGAAGAGGAAGATTTGTGCATGTGAAATCTAAGAAAAATGTAGAAGGGGACACTTGTCAAAAAGGTAAAAAGTTTTTGAAAAAATTACACCTAAAGACCCAATAAAAATTACACTTTGACCCCTCCCCTTCAACTATAAATAGACCCCCCAGTCTCCAAACCATGCTCCTCCTCTCTCTTGAAGAAATCTGACCCCTCTCAAAGTAAGCCGCTTCTGGTAGAATTTTAAGCGGTCTTGACCCAGTCTTCGATCCAAGTAAGTTCCGGTTCCCTCCTTTTTCTTGAATTCCTTTAATTTCTAGTAGTTTTTAGAGTATTTTAAGGGGAGGTTCTGTCCAATTTGGATGGCCTAGATAGTGAACTTAAGGAGAGGTTATGTCCAACTATCTTGGCCAAAACAAGCCTTCTTAAGGGGAAGTGCTACCCAATTTTTCAAGACTAGGATAGTATTTCCTAAGGGGAGGTGTTGTCCGACTGTCTCGAACTAAGATAACATTTTTGAAAGGGAGATCCTTCTCAAACTATTAGGTCTAGGTAGTCTGGTGGTACATCTAAAGGGAGATGCTGCCCAATTGCCCTAGCTTAGATAGCAGGGACAGCCAACAGTAGGGACTTGGGCTAGACGGGCTGTACAAGGTGGACAACAAGGGGTACAAGTAGGGGAAGGATTTAGTATAGGAAGGGAAATTATATGGTCAAGTAGTAGGGAACTAAGACCCTAGGGGATACATAGAAGGAAGGGTTGTAGTACATTGATAGGGGCATATAGTAATGTCATATATTGTGAACTGTATAGGCGTTACAGATAAATGAACCAGTGACCCAAAAGTACCAAAAATAGAGGAACAACACACCTGCACCATACGAGGATACTTGGTAGCTAGAATCTTTACCCTTAACTTGTATTTCTCTAGTTGTCTATTGTTTGTTTATTGCTTGTATGTCATATTTTGGTCGAGCTAACATGTATGTATGAGATGTATGACTCTCTATTATATGCCTTGGTTACTGAGTAGAGTAGAGTCATGTGCATGATCCCTATATATGGTAGGTGCCGAGAGAGAGGGCACTAGAGGGGAAATACGGTTATTGCATATAGTATGACATACATTGCATTACACTATTTTTGATATGATTCTGCTACTAAGGTTTCTCCAGAAACTTTATCCTCTTCAGAATGCAAGTAAAAGCTCTGCAGGAGGCAAAGGAAAGGAGAGAGTTTAGTTATAGACAATTCTGTAACAACAATAGTATTATATATTCTATATTATGTATGCCTCTATAAGTTAACAGAAAGTGGTTATTTTGGTTAACATGTTGTGAAATTTTTATTTCTTGTATTTCGCTGTATGGACACAACGATGGTTCCAAAGGCCACCTTAAGGGAAGGTAAAGGATTAAAGTAAGGTGTTACACCATAAGTTTTTATCTGACATCCAATTCACCCCCTCTTAGGTGACAACCGATTCTAACATTAAGTTGATGCTTCTGAAGGAAAGTATTTAGTAAAAAAATTAATATGATAGTTATGTTTTGAACTTTGATGTGTTAAAATTTGATATTTTTGTGTGCTTTACTGTATTTTTATGGTAGCTAAGAATTATAACTCATGGATGAATGGATTATGGTTAATATTGTATTTTGAATAGGTGTTTTTTGCCTATTTTTATGTTACTTATGCATTATGTATAATGGCTAATATTAAAATATAATATTTTAATATGACTAGTCCAACCTCCAGTTAGACTCCAGTTGAACCTTTAAACCTTAAACTCATGTTGTGATCGATTCATTGTCTGGTCTAGTTTTTTATTCCTTGTTTATGAGACAAACTAGAATGAAACTGCACGTTGTAGCCAAAACTATTTTTAGCTATATCATATAATCAAAATTTTTGTCAAACTAACTTTTTATTAAAGTGTATCCAAATATAAATAATTCCTTAGGCACATTGTCTCCAAATATTATCCACCATGACATTATCTCATACTCTCATTCCTTAGTAGACTCTCACATTTTAAAATTTCTATTGTAGAACATTTGCATTTTCGTCATGTCTTTAATGCTCTACAATCATGTTCGATCATGATTGTGGATTGTTAGTACTAGAATTTGGGGCATACCTGGAGTGTGGTTACTTAATATCTTGGTTAGTCTTCAATGAGCTTTTTGGATCACAAATATAGAAACGCTAAAGAATGTACAACAAATACACCATATTGGAAGAAGAAGAGAATAGAGAGAGTGACTGTCACAGTGATTCTAAATCATATGTACATAAATATTATATATGATTTAAATGGATTCTTAGTGCCTTATTTATAGTTTTACATACCCCTTCAATCTCTATTGTCGTATCTATTAATCAAAGAGACAACACAACTTTACGTTCGAGAGAGATACAATTCTTCAATAAAATTATATCCCGTAAAGTCATATTATATTGTTAAATAATATGACTTATAACTCTTAAAAAATATTACAATTACCAACCCAAATTTTTTATATTAATTATACTATGGCCCAATACTTTGGAATTGGACCTAATTCATCAAGAGTAGACATATTTTCCAACAGTTAGCGTTTATTTGGAAAGAGGGGAAGAGAGGGAAGGAAAATTGTTAGGGAAAATTCTATTTAAACCTATTTAAAATTCCTAAATTCTAAATCATGACTACATTTTGAACAAATACCTAACAAGTCCTGTAGGCTTGATTTAGGATTTTTGAATATATTAATTTGACTAATATGTCATTCTGCTTTTTTTTTAAGGTCTCATTTTTTTAGTAAAAGTCTTCATCTCATTTGCTCTTCAACTCTCAGCTCTTCCATCCTGAGATCTCTTTTGGCCATTCACCATCTAGGATTGTTGTCTTCATTAAGAAACACCAAGACCCTATACCATGATCTTAGTTGCATCTATATTATTGCTTAAGGCTGTTTCTTTCAAGTGGGTATGCAACTTCTTCTGCCAACTCATATTACAATTTTAATTCGCATGGGGGCTTCATATTTCAAATTTTCAATAAAAGGAAAAGGTTTTACTGTTTATATTGTAATATCAACTAAAGATTTTTTTATCCATACATCTATTGCTGAATGTTTATCTAGTATGTTTGGTTATCTTTTGTTTGAGCAACTTTTCTTTTTTGATATTTGTGATGGTAGAAAGCCCAAGGAAAGAAAATTTACTCTACTTAAAGATTAAAGGAGAAATTGCGTTTTGGTCACGACCAACAAAATATACGATAAAACAATCTTGTGAAATCGTGTCATTGAAAAAATGTCCTAGGGACTTTCTTGCAATTAATTCCTTAATAAATTAATAATTTCTCTTTCTCCCCCTATTGACACAACTGACGTATCTGACAGTCTCTCTCTCTCCATCCCCCCATTGACAACTTAGTGTGTTTCTATTGACAACTCAATGTGTTTCCATTGACAACTATAACTCACTTTCTCTGACAACTTAATGTGTACTATTGACAACTCAATCCATTGACAACTAATTATGCTACCATTGACAACTATAACTCATTGTCTTTAACATCTTAATGTGCCATATTGACAACTCATAGTGTTTCTATTGACAGTTCAACGTGTTTCCATTGATAACTCAATGTGCTACCATTGACATCTATAACTCACTCTCTTTGAAAACTTAATGTGTGCCATTAACAACTCAGTGCGTTTCCATTGACAACTCAATGTGCTACTATTGACAACTATAACTCATTATCTTTGACAACTTAATGTGTCATATTGACAACTCAGTGTGTTTCCATTGACAAATATAACTCACAACTATAACATTGGGTTGTCAATGGTAGCATATTGAGTTGTCAATAGAAACACACTGAGTTGTCAATAGGACATATTAAATTGTTAAAGACAATGAGTTATAGTTGTCAATAGAAACACATTGAGTTGTCAATGACGCACATTAAGTTGTCAGAGAGAGTGAGTTATAGTTATCAATGGTAGCACATTGAGTTGTCCATAGAAACATGATGAGTTGTCAATAGGGGAGAGAGAGAGACTAACTGAAGCGTCAATCATGTATGTAGAGGGGAGAGAGAGAAAATATTAATTTATTAAGGAATTAATTGCAAAAAAGTCCCACGAGATTGTTTTTGCAATTACGCAATTTTACGGGACTATTTGTCATATATTTTGTTGGTCAGGTGATCTAACACAATACTTATATGGTTTTCTAGGGTATTTTACATACTAATTGCACACATTTACCATCAAATTGCATGATATTAATAGTTTATGGATTGAATGTCTCAATATTGCATTTTGATG
>JBAGKO010000002.1:8517351-8527366 GCA_037177275.1 Acacia concinna | reverse complement strand
TGATGTTACGATTGTATGTCAAAGGATCTGGATTTTATGCTAAAGGTTGATGTATGGAAATTCAATTTAATTATTATTCAAGTTTTGAGACTTTATTATGTGTGTGGATTTAAATTGCACGATCGTGTTTATTTATCTCTCGTGCATAGTTCTTGAGTTGTTGATTGACAAATCGAGAATTATTTCATGCATAATTCTTAAGAGCACTTTAAGGGAACATAAAAGTGAATTAGTTGATGAGTAATTAACCTAGGATCTTAGGCAGGTTGTTTATTGATTAAATCGTTGACCTAAGCGATCACTTAGGGTTTTCTAAAAGTAACCTAGAGAATTGAATTGAACCCTAATATCTTTTGAGAGCAATGAAAACCTAATTTTCCATTATCAAGAGACTAGTATCACCATTAGAAGTTAATCAATCAGTTTATTTTCTAAATCCCTAAAAACACCAAAAAATTAGATAATTAAATTAGTTTAATTAAATGCACCTAGAAAACCCCCTAATTAGTTTAGATAGTAATTAGGAAAATTGTTTAGGAATTCTAGATAATAGCTCCCTGAGAGAAAAACGATTGGTTGCGTACTATACTGCACTATTAGGTGTAATCATATGACGACCATAAATACAACTAAGTCCAATGCTCGATCATCAAGACCAAAACGCAATTTTCCCAAGATTAAATCCCATAAAATCATTTGAGCATAGTGTTTTAAAATGAGCTGGACACGTAGCTAAAAGTTGAGATCCCAACTATTTCAATGATTCCTAGAAACGTAGATTATGACGTTAGGGTTAAAACTATATGAGAATTTACAGATTAAAAATCTTCATTTTTAGCTGAATAAGGATATTATAGTCTTTCAACAGCATTATAAAATCCCTAGTTAGTTATCAGCCTGCTTAGGACTTTGTTGAAAGTGTAGGCCTGAATTTGTATGTTACTATTTTGGAAGGATTTAATTAGGATTCTCCCAAATTTTTATGAGTTGGATTTTAAAAAATTGAAGAAGTGAAATTATAAAATTTTAGTGAAGATTGTATGCAAAATAAAACTTTAATAAAAATTAATTAAAAAGTTTCAATCCCACTTCTCCAATTTTTCTAAATTCAAATCATAAAATTTTTTTCCTCTCTTCCCTTCTCTTTTTAATTCTGCATACCAAACAACCCTTTATTGCACTAAAAGTTTTTTACGATCAGTGACATTTGACCATTTACCAAAAAAAAAATGTATAAATCATTTTATATTACTTGAATTTTGCACACTTCAAAATATAATTAGGATGAAAGTGACATTTGTGAATGTTAATTGAATAAGCCCATAATATCATGGCAAAACAAAAAGCCCTTAATACTTTTCAACCTTTTTATTGGTTTGTGTAATTTAATTATAATTTACTTATATTTTAGAGGGAGAATTCCATTTAAATACTATTTGAGTTTTAAAATTTTATAAGTAATCTTATCCATAAAGAATAATGAGATTACCCATAAGAGTAATGTAATTACCTAAATTTGTAATGTAATTGACAATTTAATTTTATAGAAAATCACTTATTTAGAATTTTAAAATCAAAAAATTATTTAAATAGAATTCTCCCTATTTTAAATCTAGATCAAGGAAAATTAAAAGAGCTTAAAATTACCTTATTAATAGCAAATGAGGTAGGGAGCAATTTAACTACTTCTTCTTCTTCTTTTTTTCCAACATTTATGACTTCTTTTGACCAGAAGGTATAAAAAAAGGATTATTATGTGTTCTAATAAAATAATGTATTCATAAAAAATCTACGAAACTAAACCGTATGAAGTAACAACTTAACAAATTTTTGTAAAAGAAAGATGGTGATAAATTTAAACTTCACTTTTATCATTACAACTTTTTAAAGATTATATTCCTAATTTTTCTGCGAGAATTTATATTTCTTATCTTTCAGTATAGGAAAAGAGAAATATAAGAACAAAAAACTAAAAACATGTTCAAATTGTTTTCAGTTTTTTTTAATTCCCGTCTTTGTTTTAAAAATAATTAGGTGAAAGTAATTTGCCAAGCAGATTTTATTATTATTATTTTTTGTTCTTTTTTTAAATAAAAAAACCTATTCTTACATAATCAAACAGAGCCTATATTTCTTGTTTGAAAGCAATGTTTAAAACTCGAACCAAATATTAAGTCAGAAAAGTTAATAGGTTATAGTTGAAACGACTGGAATGGTCGAACCGTTCAGTCGAACCAGTGATGTAATAGTTAAGATAAAAAATTATATATATATATATATATATATTAGTCTAATTTCATAGAAAATTAAGAATGTAATAAAATATTATTCATAGGAACTCCACAAGGTTATAAAATAGTTATGAAGTTATAGTTGTTAATGAAGCTTAAGGAATTGTTAATGACAACTCTTGGAAACCTATGAAGTTATTAACTGGGTTTTTATTGCAATTACGCGATTTTACAAAATGATTTAATCGTAAATTCTTTTCCTTGGGGCTAAATCTCAATTTTCCTTACTTTTTTTTATGTTTGTAATTGGCATTTAATAAAAAAAATTAAAAGTTCATTTTTTTTTTACAATTTAACTTTAATTTGTTTTCACAATTATATTATACTAGAGAGTTTTTTAAAACCCATTATGAGTTTCAAGTCAAAAAAGGGTAATAATTAAAAATGGATCTAAATATGGCTCAAAACAATTTACAGCAAAACAACTGCCTAACATATCAATTCAGCCCATATCAGTGACACTGACGATCCAACCGGTCAGGCTATCCGAACCGATCCAACCAGTCAGACTATCCGAACCCATCCGGTTCCTAAATCAATGCTTGAACAGATAGTAATTCATCTTATAAAAATAAAATAAGGGGATTTTTATTTACACATTCTTCTATGCAAAAAGCCGACAATGACAACGTTAACTCCAACCACAATAAATAAATAACAAATAAATAAATCTAAAGAAACCAAAGTCTCCGCACATTGGCCCGATAAGTTAAACCCTTTTCCCTCCCACTCTTTATATGCACAAAAGTTTCCAAACCCTTTCACATCATTATCGTCTTTTTCTCCTCCTCCCCCCCCCCTCTCTCTCTCTCTCTCTCTGCGCGCCTACCAACCTACAGATAATTAGAAGCCATGTTCACACCACTTCTGTTTCAGAAAATGCCCTCACTGGGTCTGTTATTTGCATCTCTGCTCATTTCTTCTTTTTCTTCTTCTTCATCAATAAATGATAATAATCTGTTAAATGCGTCAAAGCTGGAGATGTTTGTGGATGAGCTTCCTGATATGCCCAGAATCCATGGCTACAAGCTTATTCATGGAGTTCCCAAACCCAAATCTCTCCGTATTGGCATGTTCCACAAGAAGTGGGTACGTCTTAACTTCCTTCACTCTTCACAGAATTCTTATATTATTATAATATGAATCTTAATTAATTAATTAATTGAAATATACATGTGTCTGTGTTGTATTTGCCTCTTCCCCCCCCCTCCTTTGTGTCCATTGAAACCAGTGTTCGAGGTTGAAGATGACATGATTTTTGAACAAACGGTTCTTGATTGCTTTGGGGTAACTTATCCAATGGTCCTAATTGAGTGTGTTTGTGTGGCTGTAAATGAGATGATTCTGATTGGATCTCTTTGTGTTAATATTATTTTTAATCCCTTAAATTTCCCATCCTTTTAGCATTAGTCCCTCAGGTTTCAAACTATATGTTTTAATTCTTCATCAAATGATTAAATAATCTTGATCTTTATCAAATTATTAGTACCAATGTTATAAACAAAATGAAATTTGAGTATAAAAGCAAAGACAATTTATTAATAATTTTTTAATAGAATATTTAATATTTGTTTTTGATAACCAATGTGATGGGCAAAAGGTGGGTAGGAATCATATATGGTATAAATTCCTTAATTAATTAGCATTAAATATGTGATTTGAAACAACGTATCTGGAGTATTTAATTATATTATTATTAATAGATACTCATTTTGATCCGTTTGTTAATTTTTTTAAAAAAATCTTAAACAAATTTTAATAAAGTTAATTACATTATTTAATTATATTATATATTGTGTTTTATTACATTATATATTAATTTATAAGTAAACAATATAATTTAAAAAAAAATAATAAATTTTAATATTTTAAAATAATATAATTAGTTTTGTTGAAATTTTTTTTTTAAAATTTTTTTACAAATATCAATAGTCCTTTGTGAATATGATGGGATGAAGTATTACTTATGTTGGAGGAGAAATGTACAAAATTTATTACGATTTTGATTTATTTTCTGACTTTTCCAATCCTTGAAGATACTTCTGAACAACTGTTCTTATTCTCAAGGGAAAAAAGCGACGGTTTGTATCTTATATAGAAACAATTTGGAATCTGCTTATCTGTTTTCTCCACTGCCCTCATAAAACATCTTACAATTTTCCTTTCTTAATTTTTCGTTCAAAAAGACGTCTATAAAATATTTGCTTTTGGTTTTTTTATATATTTAAGAATAAAACTTAATTTAAAAATGAAAACAAAATCTTATGCGTATATCTTACATAAGAAAAATGTCATCCATCTGCTATATATCTACAGCCGCGTTGCTTCGTAATAACTACTCCATCCAATCGTAAAAATGAGCTTATATTTTGGATAAAAAAGAGTGCTACTTATTAAGTTTTATTTATAAGTCATTTCAAACATATTTCATCAAATTAAAATAATCTTACATCTTAATAATTTTATTTCAAAACTTAATTACTTTTCATATCTTTACGGTATTTAATATACATTTTATTTTTTATTTTTTTTGTAATATATACATTTTATTTCAAGAATTCAAAGTCCACACAATCTTAAATTGGTATATATAAGGTAAAATTATACATTTGTGTAAGATTTAACATGACAAATGATGTGGTGGCCAAAAAAAAAAAAAAGACAAATGAAGTACTTTTTATTTTCCTTATAACTAGGGACTAGGGATAGATAGTATGAAAATATTTTATTGCGCGGACTAAAACATACTTAGAAAGATAGATAAAGATAATTAATAACAATTAAGTTGATTCTAACTATATATATATGTGTATGATAATATTACTACATATAAAGAATTAAAAAGATACATCAAAGACTAATTCGGCAGGGACTAGAATTGGAAAAAACAAAATCAATTATTTATTTCCTGTTTTGATTGCTTTCACATTTTGGCTCGTTCCAGTGTGGAAAGTTTATCAATAATAATAATCTCAGTGTAAGGGAAACAGCTAGCTTCGGCTCAGTCTTTTTGACAAATGAGTCTAGAATATTGTGCACATATTCCTTTTCACGTTCCACTTTTTTCCACTTTAAAAATTCAAATCACACTCTTTTTTCTTCTCTTTCTTATTCTTCTTTTCCTTTCTCTATTTTTTTCTTATTTTTTTCCACAAAAAAAAAAGGATTCTATTTTTTAAAAAAAGATTCTCTTTTCATGATTAATTTCTCAAATTTCATGGCTTCTTATTTTCTAATGCTCGTTCATTTATGATTTATCATCGACGCTTATAAAAACCACGTCACTCAAAAAAAAGCTTCAGAATTTGAATACATACCAACAGAATTTATTATCGTAAAAGCTTTTTTTTGTGTGGAATTTTTAGCTCAAAATATAAGGAGTTTTATTACATTTTTATGGTCAGACCATTTAATTTTTATTAAAATAAAGGGTTAGCCTACATTTATACCTTATATATGAATGAATAATTACTTTTTTACTGATGTGTGTAAAATGTTTTAAAAAATCTTATTAGAAAGAAGAGAAAATATAGGAAAACTTTTTTGATGACATCTCTTGTTAGATGTTTTGTTACCTTTTGTTTGTAGAATTAGAAAATGGAGGGAGAAATCATGTTTTTATTGATGAAAATAATGGAAATGTAGAAAATAATTCTTTCAGTCTTCATCTAGCCTTCATTGTTTTTTTTTGTTTTTTTTAAAACTTGTTTTAAAAAAATTATATCATTCAAAAAATAGATTTTACTGTTTTGTATTTGTTTGTCAAAATAATGTTCAACATTCATTTTATCAACTCTTATAATCAACCTTTTCTATCCATTCAACCAACTTTGATTATATCATTCAAACTCAAATTGGATCCTCTTTAATTTCTCAAACTGCATGAGAGAGAAAATAATATAAAAATTTATATATTATTATTTAACTAATTTATATATGCGTTTCTGTGGCCAGCATATTCTTCATTATTTTGAGAAAATATTGTCTCGGTGGTGCAGAAATTTCATAGGGATTTGCCTCCAACACCTGTGTTTGCTTACGGTGTGAACAAGCCTAGTGCAACAGTCCCTGGTCCAACAATCGAGGCCGCACATGGTGTTCACACCGAAGTGACGTGGCTAAATCACCTCCCTTCAAAACACATACTCCCATGGGACCCAACCATTCCTACTGCGATACCCCGCTCAAAGAAGGGAGTTCCCACCGTGGTTCATCTCCACGGTGGGATGCATGGGCCCCAAAGTGATGGCAATGCAAACTCATGGTTCACTAATGGATTCGACGAAACAGGGCCCACTTGGACTCGAAAGAGCTATCACTATCCAAATTATCAACAACCTGGAAATTTATGGTATCATGACCATGCCATGGGGTTGACTCGAGTCAACCTCCTTGCTGGTTTGATTGGGTCCTACATTATTCGTCACTCTTCGATCGAGGCCCCACTAGGTTTGCCCGAGGGCAAAGCCTTCGATCGACCATTGGTGATATTTGATCGTAGCTTTCTCACTGATGGTTCCATATACATGAATTCTACCGGAAATAACCCCACCATCCACCCGCAGTGGCAGCCAGAGTACTTTGGAGATGCCATTATCGTGAACGGCAAAGCTTGGCCTCGCACGACAGTACGACGTCGTAAATATAGATTCCGAATAATCAACGCTAGTAATGCTAGATTCTTTAAATTCTTTTTCACCAATGGCTTGGAGTTCATCCACGTGGCATCAGATTCATCATATATTGAAGAGCCCGTTACAACTAAAGAAATTTTGCTGGGGCCATCTGAGATCACAGATGTTATCGTTGACTTTTCTCAGTCAAAGAATGACACAGTAATCTTAGCCAACAATGCAAATTATCCCTACCCATCGGGTGATCCAGTTGATGAATCTAATAGCAAGGTGCTCAAATTCTTCATACAACCCAATCGAGAGGTTGACACGTCACGTGTCCCAAAGAAGTTGATCAAATATCCCGAAGTGGATTTATCCAGTGTGTCACAAACAAGGTACATCGCAATGTATGAGTACACAAGTGACACGGACGAGCCCATTCACTTGTTCCTGAATGCAAAACCATATGAGGCCCCGGCTACAGAAACTCCGAAGGTGGGGTCCACGGAGGTGTGGTATGTGATCAATCTGACGGAGGATAATCACCCGCTTCACATTCATTTGGGCCTGTTCAAAGTGTTGGATCAGACGAAGCTGGTGAAGCCGGAAGAGTTTAAGGCTTGTATGGATAAACAAAATGATGCCAAGAAGTGCCACGTGGAAAAGTATGCACGTGGCAAGAAACTAGAGGTTTCGGCACATGAGAGTGGGTGGAAGAACGTGTACAAGATGATGCCTGGATTTGTGACCAAGATTGCGGTGAGGTTTGGTTACATACACACAAATGCATCGTCATATGCCTTTGATGCAACCGATGAACCTGGATACGTTTATCATTGCCACGTAAGTATATATATTACTCTTCTTCTTTTTTTTACGTCAAGTATCTATATTACTTATTCAATTGGACTTTTACTATAAGATATATTTACTTAATTTGATTATATTAAAAAATTAATTGATTTAGTTAATTTGATATATGTTTTAAAACACTATAGTCATTTTTCTTAATTCTCTCATTTTCTCCTTTCATTGATTATTATTATTGAGGAAGTATTAATAGCGATAACTTAAAAAAATATTGACAAATATAAAAACTATGTTTTGTATTTAGAATCAATGTCAGCCTCCTAAATATAGCTTAAATTAAGAACTAAATCATTATTAATATTAAAACGATTTTGCAAGTAGCCATATACTTTCTCCCAATTTTTAAATTTTTAGCTATATATTTTTATCTCTTAATTAATTACTTTAATATTTTAATTTTACTTTCACCGTCTTAATCAATGGAGTTTTACTTCGTAAGCACTATTAGCCTCTGTAAAAGAAATAACAGTGCTTTTTACCAAAAAAAAAAGAAAAAGAAAAAAAAACAGTGCTAGCTAATGGAGTAAAATTATATGAAATTATTTAATTAAGAGAAAACACAAGTAGAGGTAACCGAAAAATGGTTTTCCATTATTATTATTATTATTATTAATTGTTCATTTTTTGTTAATATTATTAATTAAAGTCAACTCTAGCTAGTAATTATTTATACCTATGCTTTTGCTTCACAATTATTTGCAGATATTGGACCACGAAGACAATGCGATGATGAGGCCCTTGAAGTTGAGAAAGTAGAGAGAACAATCTGGTAATTTCCATTTCTACAATATATTCAATGGCTGTATTTTTTTTTTTGGGTCGAAAATTCAATGGCCATATTAATTCCTTCTTTTTTATTTTAAATCTATGGTACAGGAACATCATATGATTTTCGGTCGTAGCCAATACAAGTTATGTATAGTACTCTTGGCCTCTCGGGGAAATATGAGAAGGGATTAGCTACATGTTGTGTGGGAAAAAGAAAAAGAAAAAGAAAAAGGAGAAGAATAATAAATGGCTATATGTTAGGATTTTGCAAACTGCAGCGCTTCAAGATTTGTTAGGGTTCACGAAGTATTTTATGTTGTTCAAATTCGACAGGGCCATAAAAATAAATGAATCGCCATGTAAGGTTGAAAAAGTCAATAAAGGTGTGGATAATTGGTTATTAATTGAAAGCCTTCAAGTCGGTTTGGTTCAATTCAATTGCATGTATACAATGATAATCATTATTGTATTATTAAGATAAGAGTGTTTGGTTGCTTTAAAATGATAATATTGTTTACCTGATTACCAAAAAAAAAATAATTCTCAATCATACCTCCTCTCCTATAAATCTTCATTATTGTCTCATTACATAATTTCAAAAGTTCAATTTATCCTTAAACTTTATTTATATTTGTTTAACTTGTTTTATGTCATTTGTCATACAACGTCACAACTACCATCTCCTAATCTTCCACCTCCCCCTACTGCCATATTCACCACCACTTCTTCCTCCTCCTCTACCGCCGTCATAACTTCCTCCTCCTCCATCTCCACCTCTCATTATAAAAAAACTACATATTTGTAGCAGTTAAAATGTAGGATTTGTAGCAGTTTTAACCATTATAAACAACATTTGGAGTGGTTCACAAAACCGCTACAAAATCATATGTCGCAAACCTTTTTGTAGCGGTTTTCAGAAACCGCTACTCATTGGTAAAAAATCGCTACTAATTTGTAGCAGTTTCATTAAACCACTGGAAACTGTACAATTTTTTAGTGGTTTACAAAGAATTTTTTTTTAAAAATTTTTTGTTGGGTAGAATTTGTAAATATTTGGCGAGAAAATTTTGAAATTTGGTATGAAATTGTGTAACGGTTTTTAATGTAAAAAATCTAGCAGGAATTAAGAAAAATTTAAATTTTGGAGTCAAAATTTTAGTAGTTGTTTTATTTAAAACCGCTACTAAAATATATAATTTTTTTTTAAAATGGCACCAAAATGAATATTTTAAAACCACTACAAAAAGAGCATATATGAAAGAAAACTTATTTTAACTTTTTGCCAAATTAGGTGAATGTAATATTTTAATTTCATTTTTAATAATGAATTTGGATGTGATTAAAAAAATCTTAATGTAGTGAAAATGATATAAATTTACTTTTGATAGTTATGAAAATTATTATGAGAATATATATAATCTTAATTTGTTGTAGTTAATATAAAAATTAATTGTTAGAAGAGTATGAAGA
>JBAGKO010000002.1:8420151-8433746 GCA_037177275.1 Acacia concinna | reverse complement strand
AAAGTCATCATGTTACTTCTTCTTCTTCTTCTTCTTCTTCTTCTTAAATTTCATCTTTTTGGCAATTAAATTAATTAATGTATTGTCTCGTTCAGTTAGGTGGACTGTGGATTTTTCAGTTATTGTGGATAGTTTGGATGTTTGGTTATGTTAATGCACTTCTATTTATGTAAGGAAAAAAATTGATCATATTTTTTTTCAAAAATAGGGAAAAAAAAAACGAGCTGGTCTGCCCAACCCACCAACCCAGCGGGTACGGGTTGGGTTGGCCAAATGCCAGCTCATATAAATACGGGTCTTTTAGGCCCAAACCCATATGAGCCCAACTCGTGGCGGGCTAGCCCGAACCCGGTGGATTAGCCCATATTACCAGCTCTACATATGCATATCTTGAAAATCACGTGAGTTTCGGGTTTGGATCCTCTCATTGTCCCTCTCTCCTCATCCCTCCTTATCATCTTACATACACATATGACATTGATATTTATTTATTTATATTTAAAATAAACACACACATATGTGTATGTGAGAGGATAAAGAAGGATAAAGAATAAGAGACAATGAAAAAATCCTCTTCCGTCAGTTTCTGGAGGTAAGCATTAGACGGGAGCCATGTTCAATTAAAGTGAATATGGCCAATGCCCATGTGTTGGTGTCAGAGGAATCTTCAATCGGAACGTTTCAAAATAGTCTCTCTCTCTTTTTGTTTTTTTGGGCCAAGTTTCAAATAGTCGTTTGACTTTAGTGGAGACTGAGAGTATTATATTATTTTATTCTGTGCATTCAACTGTGACAATAAGATATGCACAAAATTATGATTGGGAGATGTGTGTTTCTCTTCTTTCTTTCTTTTTTGCCAACTGATGTATGTTTCTCATTCAACGTGAATATTGAGAATACTTTGGCTTAGGGAAAAAAATAACGGGGGGCAAAAACTCTTCAGTTGCCGTAAAGTTTGATACAGCTGTTGGCAACAAAATAAAGCAGACTGATGAATTTCCCCCCCCCCCCCCACTCCCAAAAAAAAAAACCAAAAATTTCCCTTTATATGTATTTCATTAAATTTAAAAAATAAATTTTATTCTACCATCACATTTCATACTTTTGGCCCAATATTCCATCACATTTGGTTAAATTCACATAAATTGCACAAACCAAATTGGATGGGTCGCTAGTGTTTACTCTCTTGTGGTACTAAATTTAAATTATTTTCCTTTTCCTTTTTTTTAAATATTTATTTACACAAAATTACGATCAATGTTTTAAAAAATAGACTAGGCATTGAACTGAAGAAAGTCAATTACTGTTCACAATTCTCATGATCCAACATATTAAACTGACGATTGAACCGGAGATATATCCAAGCAAGAGTGCTTCTTACTTGTGTGCCCATTAATTTGATTATTTTTATGTGTTTATATATTAGTTTCGGTGCTAAATATTTAAAAGTAGGGCAATTTTGTTCCTACCGTTATCTTCGTTAATTTTAATCATTAGTTGACCAGATATGTTGAACTGATAGTCTATATGTCATCAACTTTTTTTTTGTTAATGTGAAAATTTGTCCCAAAAATCCATCTATTATCTAATTCATCATTTTTAAAAGTTGGACTTAAAATTTATGAAGCAAATTTTCACCTTAACAAAAATAAAGTAAATGATGTGTGGACTGTCAGCTCATTGAATTTGGTTAAATAAAAATTAAAATTAATGAAGATAATGGCAAGGACAAACTTGCTCCACTCTTAAAACTTCTGAGACAAAATTGCCCCTTAGTAAAAACTTTCAGGATAATTTTACCCCTTAACCCTTAAAATTAATAAGTTTTATGATACATTGGAAATTTTAAACTTATATGTATTATAATTATTTTTTGTTTGTATAAAAAAATTATTTTTAGGTAAATGCAAATGTTAATTCATTTATTAAAAGAGAAGTATTTTGATCAAAATAAATGTTCAATAGTCAAACTTAATAGTCAACTAATAATTAGGTGGATGGAAATTAAATCTCAAACATCTAAGGATGTTTCGGTAACATGTATTTTAATTTTTAGGGAGATCTATATACGTTTCACAATAGAGTAGAGATTTATGTAATTTAATTAAAATATAGGGGTGATTAGTGAATTTTATTCGTTACTTACTTATAACATATACTATATTATCACTCTTAAATACTTGTGTATATCATTAGATTATATATCTATTTATATAGGTGAATTATTCTAAAAAATGATAAATATAATAGATAAAGTGAAAGCATATCTTACACATAGGACTAAAATTCACTTCTAAACTAGCTCCTCTGTTTATGATCTTCTATTAATTTTAAATTTTAATTTTTCAAATAAATTTTCTACACAAACAAGTTTATTTAAATATGCATCTTTTAAAATAATTAATCATACTTTTAATTAAGTTTTCTCTATCTGCATTAATTAAATATTGGGAATATTAGCATGAAGGACTTAAATAAAAAGATATTTATTTAGAAGAACCATAAAAGTTGTAATTATTTAAAAAGCTAAATACAAAAAAATATAAAATCTAGAATACTAAAATACCCCTAAAATTTTAAAGATAAATAATCTATTATATCATAAAAAATTATGAAATGAATTTAGCTTTATTTTTGTAGAATGTGCTCAACTAATTTTTACTAAAAAAGAGCTTAATTAATATTGAAATTCATAATATAAATTTACACAACTTCTTGATAATATATTGATTATGTGAATATGGTATTTGGTGAACAATAAAAATTAAGAAAA
Source organism: Acacia concinna (assembly GCA_037177275.1). Taxonomy (NCBI): domain Eukaryota; kingdom Viridiplantae; phylum Streptophyta; class Magnoliopsida; order Fabales; family Fabaceae; genus Acacia; species Acacia concinna. The sequence goes on along the minus strand of JBAGKO010000002.1, from coordinate 8,430,973 downwards.
ATTAGATTTGATTATATCACATTTGAATTATGAACGATTTTAAATTTAATTTAATTTACTTTTTAATTATAAATACAAAAGATAATATAGGAGGTTTTGTTAGGGCAATTTAATCATTTTAACTTTTATTATGATGTTTGGTCCTTCTAAGTAATTACAGTTTTTTTTAGTCCTTTAAAGTAAATATTATTTTCTTAGGTCTTTTATTTTAATTTTTCCTTAAATATTTATCTTAATATGGAAAAAATTAATAAATAACTATGTCAAAAAGTTAAAAAAATTATAAAAAAACTCTTAAATTACTTAACAATTGTTGCAAAAATGATGGAATTAATAACAATGACGGGTAAATTGGTAAATAAATTTATTTTAATATAAATTTTAATTAAAAAAGTAAAAATCGTTAAAGAAGTTAACACTGAATTGTATGTTTTCAAAATATAAAAGAGATCTATATAATTAAGGCAAAATCTAAGGGAAATCAAAGTATTTTACTTATAAGTAATATAATTTATTTAACTTCTTTATTCTTACCAAATTAGCCAATTTATCTTAAAACGCATAGGTTGCAAATAATTGACTAATTCTTCATTTGACAATAAAAGCTAAAACCCTTCAAATGAAATTGTTTAAGACTCATTTATTTAATGCTTAGGGGGTGGAGAGTAAGGTTATTGAGAATGAAAATTTTAAAAAACCACTAACCAATATGTATTAGTCATAGTGAAAGGTATCTTGACTGTTTAAACACAAAATCTCACATTTAAATTCATATAAATGTAAAACCCATTTTTAAAGGAACTACTTTCAATTGGGCTCAATAATACTGGATTCATCACAATTTCTTCTCTATTTTCACTATTTTTTATTTTTCCACTTCCTTCACTTTGTGTCATCTTTTTCCTTTAGCCATCACCCCATTCTCTCCACGTTTATGAAAGCATGTGATCATCTTATTTCTATGCAACGTCATGAATGGTGGCAATTTCTTAGCTGGTGTATAGCAATGGTGCTCTGTTTCTTGTTTGTTTTATTAGTTTTTGTGTGAGGTAGTTTTGTTTCCAAGTTTTATGTTTTAATTTGTATTGAGTTGTTTGCATTTTTATTTATTATTTATTTATTTATTTTTATTATTAGTACTACTACTACTACCACCACTACTACTACTACGACCACTACTACTACTGCTGTTATTGCTACTGCTACTGCTACTACTCCTACCACTACCACTACTACCACTACTGCGACTGCTGCTGCTCCTCCTCCTCCTCCTCCTGCTGCTGCTCCTGCTGCTAATTTTCATTGCATTAGGCTACTACTACTTAGCAAATAGAGGCATCATCTTATTTATGTGCAATTTTCATTGCATTAGGCTAATGTGCTCTCTATGATTTTTATGTACTTCCTCCAATTTTATTGATAAGAGTTCGATAACTGAATTAAATGATTTAATACAGAGGTTAGAACTAGCTGAAAATAATAATTATCTTTAAGAAATTGTTTGCCAAGCATGCCCTTATTTGTAGGGGCAAGTAAGAGAGAAAATGAGAAATTATAAGTATCAGCAACTTTTTATAGATACCATATATATAATTAAATAAATTAATAAGGAGAAAAATGAAAACAAAAAAACTCATTAAATATTCATACAACTCTTGTCCGGCTCTTTCAAATAGGACCAATACAATTCAAATTTTGTGATCTTATAAAAAGATAAGAGGGAGTATTATTTTCTATTTGAATAAAATTGTCATTTTATTCAAAAAATTTTATTAAAAAATAAAATATATTTTTCTGTTAAGGGGTTGAAGAAGCCAATTAATCTAGTAGACGCAATATATATATATATAATACAAAATCACTTAAATGATCGTTTTGCTATACATTTAAGGGCTTGTTTGAGAATGACTTATTTTGGGTAATAAGATCTTATTTACAGAGTACGATGTAAGTATGTTAGAGGGGTCTTTCTCGTACTTTGTGTATAAAATCTTATTTGAGTAAAATAAGTCATTCCCAAACAAGCCCTAAGTAATTTAGTCCAAATTTTTGATAATTTAATTAAATCATAAACTTAGCATGTGACCAGTTTGATTAATAGCTCCACCAATCACAAGTTGAAATTGTCTTTGTGCAATCATTGAAAATATAAACTAGTGCTAATATTGATGGGACATTGCATTTCACTAATTGACAAAATAGAAGAACCATAGGTACGTTAGGACACACATATGATCCAAATCAAGCATATAAATAATTAATTAAATAATAAAAATGCATATAAAATATGTCAAAGCTTATTTCTTTTAACCTTATGGCAGATCGGCATGATCGAACTAGTGCCTTCCAACTAATACGAAGTGTTCTTCTGTGATTATATAATCTCGCCTGCATATATTCCGCGATTACAATGAATCTTTATTTATAATTATAAAAGTAATTAAAAGATATAAATAAATAGTTTTATATTCACTCTAAAGGCCTCATTTCGTTCATTAATAGGAAAAAAAGGAAATTATACCCTGGATGGAGGTATCCTCTAATAATATATATTATCTTTAGCATTATTTAAAAAGTCCCAAAACAAAATTACATCTTATTATCAAAAAGAAACTGGCAGTACCTTTTTATTATTTTAATTTTTATTCCATTCCAGAAAAACGAATTTAATAACAATTAAGTAATTATTTATATGTGTGTGCGTGAGTGTGTATTAAAAGACAACTTTATCTCAAAAATTTTTATTAAGAGGTAATTTTGCCCATAAGTTTTTTGAGAAGCAATTTTGTCTTTGAAGTTTTAAAAATATAGTAATTTGCCTATAACGTTTTCTCAATTAATGTTAATCATTAATTGATTGAATATGTTTAGTTCATAATCACGTATTATCCTGATTATTTCTTGTTAGTGTACAAATTTGCTTTATAAATTCATATGTCATTTACTTTATTTTTTAAATATAGTATTTAGATTGTCAGCTCAGTATATTTTATCAATTAACGGTCCAAATTAACAAAGATAACGGCATGGACAAAATTACATCCTTTTAAAACTTTCGGAATAACATTGCCCCTCAGTGAAAAACTTTCAGGGCAATTACCCATTCACCCCATACATACATACATACATATATCCAACCATCCTGTATTGTGTATATATAAAATTGTAAGGAGTGGACATTGCCCATAAAGCATACAACTTATCTCAAGTTTTATGGAAAATTTATAGAATAGGACTGATTTTACGCATTCCATCCGATTTTAAATGTAAAAGTTAGTTTGTAATTTACTTTACTCATAAACATAAAACCTTAAAATTCAATTTATATTTTACATTTATAATTTTTTTTAAAAAATTATATATATTGATTCATAAAGTATTTTCAATGCAAACTAATTAAATATATGATATGTTAGCATATTCTTTTACTAATAAGTAATTCAATAAAAAAAAAATTATATATATTGATTCATAAAGTATTGTCAATGCAAACTAATTAAATATATGATATGTTAGCATATTCTTTTACTAATAAGTAATTCAATAAATTTTTTATTTTTATAAATTATTTATATATAATTCCTATATCCATGAACATAGAAAATATAAGAGTAATAGTTACCATGTGTATTGTTAAAGCTCCATATTTATATATTTTTACACACACATTAATACTTTGAAGTTAATCACTTTTTTTTGTGTTTTGCTTGTATTTAAATTAAATTAGGGAAAATTAAAATAATTAGGTCTAAATTTTTTCTTAAAAAACATGAATACTGATTTATTTTTATTTTAAGATTTTATAACTAATAAATTATTTATTCTTTTTGGCCTAATTACGGGTGATTTTATGAGGTAGGCCAACCAAGGGAACAACATGATGGCTTTACAGGTTGGCAAACGACAGTGATCTCTTTTCTTCTATTCCAGCTTGCAAAGCAAAAACTAAATATTTATAAATAAATAGATGACTAAAGTATATTTTTACTCTTTTAAATTAAGTTGAAACCCTTTTATTTTTTTAACTTTAAAAAGTGAATTTTTTCTTTTAAGTAAACGACATTAGTTTCACTGATAAAAAATGCTAACTCAGTAAAATTAAAATGCTGATATAATTTAAATAGAGACTTTAATATTGACAGCAACTTGAAACTTCATTAAAATTTTAATTATTTTTTTATTTACACATAATTTAAATATAAGTTTATATCATTATTTTAATTTTATTTAATATTTTATATTATTGAAGTTAACACCGTTAATTTAAAAGAATTAAAAAAACACTTTTAAAAATTAAAAGACTAAAAAAAGATTTCAAAACTTAAAGAATTAAAAATATAGTTTAGGCTAAATAGATAAATGGACTTACCATTACCAAATTATTAGAAAAACTGCTATTTTTAATTTAAAACCATTACATGGCCCAAGAAATACCATTAAATGCATTGAAGTTATTTTGTATGGACAAAAATTACGTCCATCCAGTTCTCACTGTTAACACACCGTCAACAACTCCGTTTCACATTGCTCTCATTCTTTGCTCTCTTTTTTTTGGCGCTGGAATATTTTTCGAAGAGCATTCTAGCGGCCATCAACAACTACAGATTTGCCTGATAAAACAAAAAAACTGCAAATTCAGCGATTTGAATTACCAGGCTGCAACCAAGCAGATTTGGTTTCTCCAGTTTAAGAAGTTATAGCCTCTGCCAATAGTCATTCATATTCAACCAACAATTTATTAGAAATAAGCAGACCCCGACAAAAACAAAAAAAGAAGAGGGCAAATATCAGAAAGTATAACTGCAAGGCTATAAACAGAGGCTCAGAACGTGCTACAATGCTGGATAAGCCGATAAGGATCCTGTTGTCGGCATCAAAATACTCAAAGTATAGCAGTGGCTTCCTAACCATGCAAGCAGCAGTGAGTTTTGATTTATGATTTTCAAACATTCAATTTTTTAATAAGGTTGTATTTAGAATAATGGTAGAATAAGTGATTTATTTATAATTAGACTTATAAATAAGTCAGATTATATATAAATCAGATTGTATATGTTTGGTTGATATGTTAAAAAGTAATTTATTGTGACAAATGACTGAAAGGGGCATGAATATTATATATATATATATATGTATGTATTGTAAAACTTCAAAATTATACTAGAAAAAAAAATTAATTTTAACCAAAATTAAGAATAAAAGCTTAAAATATATAATTAATAATAAGATTAAATGATTAAAAATGCATATAAATTAGAAAATAAAGAAATGTAAATTTTTTTATGAAATAACATTACATTATTAGTTGACTCATATTGACCGTATAATTTGGTCTCTAATTTTATCACGAACATAATTCATTTGGGTTTTATAATTACTATTTCCAGTTCTAATCATCAGACCTAGTTCACTTTTTTCGTTTCATTAATCTCTCCAAAAAAAAAACCAACTGGATTTTATAATTAAGACTTGAGGGAGTCTTCTTACATGCAAATATATTGTGATATTTATACTATCTTCAGTCATAATTATAAGATTTAGTTGAATTTTTTCGCTTTCTTAATCTCTAAAAAAAACCAACTAGGTCTTATAATTAGAACTTGAGGGAATCTTATTACATTTAAATATATTATAATATTTATATTACCTCCAATCCTAATTATAAAACTTAGTTCCTTTTTTTACTTCCTTAATCTTTGTAAAAATAAGACTGGAAAAAGTATTATTACATGTAAATATATTATGATAAATTTTAATACTTTAAAATGATATAGTTAGCTTTCTTAAAATTCTCTAAAAAATTTAATTGGATCTTATAATTAGAACCAAAAAGAATAAATAACAATTTTTGCTTATAAATATAAAATCTTAAAATAAATAAGTCCAATAATCTCTTCTTCTTTTTTTTTTTTTTGCCAAACACCTAAAAAACGATCATCAACACAAAACCCCGCCCCCCAAACAACCTGCAAGTATTTTGAGACAACTGGTCGGAAGGGAAAGCTAATACATGCATTAAACCAGATTGTTTGATTGTTCTTGGTCGCCAATAAGCAATTCACGGTGGTCGTCGCACCCTCTCCAAAATCATTATCAATCCGAAAGACTGTCCTTCGCCGTCAATAAGCTCTTCACAGTGGCCATCATTTCCTCTTTAAGCCTTTGCTTGGAAATTTAATAGGTTTTAAAATAAGTTATTTATTATGCAATACGAGAAAGACCTCTCTCACGTATTTATTTTATAATTTCATACTCCGTAATAAGTCATTTATTTTTCATCTTATTGAATTTACAAATAAGCCCTAAATCAACGACTTTGCAACTGTTGATGGCTGCAAAATCATCTCAACTGTTGATGTCCTCTGGGATGCTTTAGGAAAAATGGTCCAGCGCCCAAAAAAAAAAACGGAGATAGAGAGCAATGGATAGCGGAGTTGTTGATTGAAAATGAACTGGTGTCATTTTCTTATTAGTGAATTGGGTGAACTGAATTTAAGGCACTATATGTAAGTTATGTCCATTTTTTAACTAGGCAATGAACAAAATTCTTTATTTGGATAATGATTTATGGATTCATTCACCCACGATAATATTCTTTTTTTTCGTATTTAATATAATTGTTAATGTTGATTACTAGTAGTTCGGACGGTAAATTTAGAAAATCCAATAAAAATTACTTCTTTTTTGGCCAACGAAAAAAATATATTTTAATTATGACTAAGAATCAACTTCACAAATATTTTATTTCTCAGTATCACTAACAGTAAATAGTCATTATTTCAATTATAAATTTGTGTTTGTTGATAAATAATACATTAAAGGATTCAGGGGCAATTTTTCCTTTTAAAAGAATTTTCTGTCTACCTAGAGGCAATTTTTCCTTAAAAGTTTTTAAGGGCAATTTAACTCATTTGTTTCAAAAAAAAAGAAGAGCAATATTGCCTTGGCTGTTATATTTAGTTAATTTTGACTATTAGTTGATCAAATATGTCTAACTGGCCGTCTACATAGCATCTATTTTATTTTTTTTTAGTGCAAATCTGCCCAAGAAGGTTTAAATCTAATTTCAAAGAAAGAGTAAATGATATATGGACTTCCATAACAAATTTGCATCTTAACAAAAAAATATGTAGATGACATATGAACTGTTAACTCAACATATTTGGTCAACTAATGGTAAAAAAATAACAGAGATATCAGTCATGACAAAATTGCTTCATCTTTTAATCTTTTGGAGCAAAATTGCCCTACAAAAAAACTTTTTGGGGGCAAAATTGCCTCTTAACCTATATTAAATATCTTTTTAGTTTTAAATTTATCTTATAAGATTGTTGTAATAAGCTACAGTATATGAATGTTAAATATTCATATTTCAGTAAAGTTTCATTTTGAAGAGGTTTATTAGGGTCAAAATGAGCCTCATGCATAAGAAATTCTTAAGGTTCTAAAATTCAAACCGGTCACTGAACTAGTCAGGATATTGTGTTAAGGGCTAGTAAATCAAACTGAAACTAAACTAGGGAGTAAGTGAAAGTTTTAAGCGTATTTATATAAAATTCTAAATAAAAAGTAAAAAAAATTGATTTTTTTCTTCAAATGGGACCAATTCAGACCCTATTAGGCCAGATCGACTGGTCTAGGTCAGATTTAAAAACCTGAGAAATTCTCGTTGTATTAGATCATATATCAATTCCTATTTTATCTTAGAATCATTTCCAAAGTATTTGGCTTCCTTTCAATATGAATGAGATTAAGGAAGCTGTCTTCTTACTTCCTTAAAATAGTACACCAGGTCTCAGTAGAACTCATGCTCAATTTTATCAAAAATACTGGGAACTTGTAAAGTTTGATCTATTGTAAATATTGCAATCTTTTTGGGACTTGAATTTATTTTGAAGTCATTCAACAAAATTAATATCATTCTCATCCCTAGATCAAGTACAATCTTTTTGAGATATGAGGCCAATAAGCTTATGTAATATTGTGTACAAGATAGCCTCAAAAGGTGGTTTGTACAAGAATTCAAAAGGTTCTAGAGGATTAAATAGCACACTTTTAATATGCTTTTTTAAAAGAAAGAAATATATCAAATAATATATTGCTGGTAGCATATCTCATGAATTGAATTCATTTAGTTATATAAGGCAGGAAAAAGTTGATGGCTTTGAAAATTGACTTTTCAAAAACCATTGACACCCTTTCTTGAAACTTCCTCTGTTGTTATTAAGAAAAAAAACTTCCCAAATAAATTTATTGCATTAATTATGCAATGTATCACAAGTGTTTACTCTCAAGTTAGTTTCAATAGACAGGCTATCGGCTCTATTATTCCAACTAGAGGGGTTTGTTAGGGAGATCCATTATCTCCACACATTTTCATAATTGTTGCTAATGTCCTATCATGCATAATAAACTACTTTGAGCATTAAGGAAATCCAAAAGGGACCAAATCAGCAGAAGCTCTTAGGTTATGTCCCACCTTTTATATGCTGATGATTATGTTTTCTTTTCTAAAGGAATAAATCAGAATGTTAATTCAATTAAGGATTCTTTAAATCTTTATAGCTTGTGGTCTAGTCAACATATTAACATATCGACATTCTCACTTATCTTCGGTCCTAATTTCTCTCATGATTAGAGAAATCATTATGCTCATTTTCCAGGAGCCCATTACTCTAAAAAAAAACTTGGAAAATATATAGGAACCTGGGTTGATCCTAAAAGAAACAAATAGCAAGTATGTTCTCAAGTCACCCTGTATGTAGATAAAAGAACAGTAGTTTGAAAAGCTAGATTACTCTCACAAGCTTCAAGATTAGCACTAATAAAATCATTTCTCTCTAGAGTTAACATTCATGCTCTATCTTGTATGAGGCTTGCTCAAATCATATTGAACAAAATTAATTCTAGATGTGTTAATTTCATATGGGACTCCAATGGCAATAGAAATCATATTCATCTCGCTAGTAAGAAATTTATATATTTAGGTCTCTTTTAGAAGTGGGCTCGGTATTCACCCTATCGAATAGGTTAACAATACATTGCTGATAAAGTGAATTTGGAGAATTCTCAATGCCAAACAATGGACATTACTTACTAAAACTTTGAAGCCTAAGTATATAGATGTAAATGATGATGCTCTAGTTCATAAGCCTTATAATTCTTTTTGGATTTGGGAATGTATATATTAATGTGCTTACCTTATAATTGATAACTTTTATTGGAATTGGAAATTCTATCTCTTTAAACCACCCATTGTCTAATTATGCAAGTGATTTTTCTTTAAAATCAATTGTAGATTTATTAGTATATTTTCCTTCTAATTGGTGTCCAGTTAAATAGAACCATGATTTGATCAAGAGTTTTTATTTTCCATACATTGCTAACTCAATAATTCAAACCCCTAATCTCCTTCATGAATGGTTAGGATAGGTTAATTTGGACTCTTAGTCCTTTGGGTCATTATAAGGTTAATACTACTTTTAGAAGTATCTCATCCATAGAGAAAAATCAAAGTGATAATTGTTGGCAAAAAAAAATCTAAGTGATGATTTTTGGAAGTTCTTATGGTCCATTTTATTGCCAATGAATGATCTATTAGTTGTCTGGAAGATTCTTAATGATGCAATTTCTTCAATTGATGTGCTCTCTAAGCACCATGTGCCAATCCAAGGTAATTTTTTTCTTCACTATCATGAGTTAGAAACATTGGAGCACTTATGTGTGACTTGTCCCTTTTCAAGAGCATTTGGTTTGGAGGACTTTCGATGAAATACCACACCTAAAAGCCCATTTACTTCGAAATTTAGACGACAATGGAATTTTGAGATTAGGATCTTGGGTAGATATGAGCATATTTTAGTGGGTAAATTAACGCCTCAAACGACAAAAGAATCTTTATATGCCTTGGAAGATAGATTATTACAAGTTATACTTGGTAGTCAGCTATCTACCTTAAAGGAAACTTGTCTAAAATTAACTATAAGTGGTAGGGGTCAAGTTATTGATGTGAGATGGATCCATAAGGGGGGTTCTAGTTATAATCCAGAAACGTAATATCAAAGTAGGTGATAAAGTTGCTAGAAGAAATGGGAATAAAAAGGTATTATTTCCAAAATTTTATGTAGACAAGATGCACCTTATTTGCATGATGGAAGACCCATTGATATGGTCTCCAATCCATTAATGGCACCTTGACAAATGAATGCAGGACAACTATTTGAATGTTCACTTGGGTTAGTAGGGGGTATGCTAGATAGACATTATCAAATAGCACATTTTGATGAGAGATATGAATAAGAGGCTTAGAGAAAACTAGTATTTTTTGAATTACATGAAGTCAGTAAGCAAATAACGAATTCATGGATATTTGAACCAGAGTATTCGAGAAAAGCAGAATATTTAACGAAAGAACATGGGATCCTGTCGAATAGCATTTTATAATATGAAAGCCTTATATCTTGAAATTAATTCATCAATTTGATGATAAAATACACGGACATTTTAGTGGATATTATGTACTTATTATGCAACAACCCCTTAGATGAAGGGCAAAGCAAGGGGATAGCAGGTACGAGAAATGGAGGTTTAGGTTCTAGAGGGATGTAAATTTTATTTCTAAGCATCATGTGCCTATCCAAGGTAATTATTTTCTTGATTGCCATGAGCCATAAACAGTGGAGCACTTATTTGTGGTTTGCCTTGTTTTAAGAGCAGTTTGGTTTGAAGGACTTTAGATTTCCTTTATCTGACACGATATTAACATGGTTTTCTTGAGTGTTTTCCCACTAAATTGCACACTTTTACCCTCATTATGCATTGT
>JBAGKO010000002.1:8395138-8410497 GCA_037177275.1 Acacia concinna | reverse complement strand
GATTTGTACAAATCGTGATACATAAACACGATTTTCAGTGTTATATTTCACTAAATATTTTTTAAAATATCATATTTCGTTAAATAATTATTTTTACTATTATATTTTATTAAAAAAACCAAAGAAGAGGAAGAAAATTAAGGAAAAAGTTGTAGTAAGTTGATGCTTCATCTTCCACTTATTTAGTTTGTGACTTAATGCCTTCAATCTCTAGGCCTTTGTTGTTGAATTGATGTTAGAAAGAAGATTATGAGCAAGTTAGAGTGTGAAGAAGAGTAGTCTTGAAGAAATAAGCAAAAACTCAAGGTAAGAATTTGAAGAAGATGAATCTTGAAGAAATAAACAAGAATTCAAGGTAAGGGTTGATTCTTGCAATTGTTGTGGTTATTATGGTTGTTATGATTGTTATTGATGATGATTTGAGCTTGTTCTTGGACTCTTTGGAAATTTGGGAATGAGTCATGAAGGGAGGTGTTGGCCAAATTTCTAAGAAATTTAGAAAGGTTGATTTAAGGCCAAATTATGAATTGAAGAAGTAATTAGAGCTAAAAGGAATTGTTTCCACAGATGGAATGTTATAAAAATATTTTTCCTCCCTATGTGCATTCCTATTTGGCCAAGAGAGGAAATGGGGAAAGAGATTGATTCTAATAAGGAGTAATAACTCATGAATTATATACTTGATATTGTAGGATTTGATATTGGTTTGAGCAAATTAAGATATCGATAGACAGGACGAGTGACAAAAAATGGTAACAGGTAGTAACTCTTTCTCATAAACTATGTGATGTTCTGTATGTATTGTTTGACCATGTTTTGTGATGGGATTGAGACATATTGATGCCTGTAAAACGGTATTGATTGTTTATGATTCACTATGAGATATTAACCTTGTGATGTGGGACTATTTTACAATTTCACACAATGACTTGTGACATGATGAGATGGTTTGCTGTGCATGGTTGATATGTTCACATTTTATATAACATATCGCTTGCTACTACTGAGATTTGTCTGAATCTCACGTGTTTCCAAATATATCTCTATACTGCAAAGGCAAGCTCTTCAGTAATTGAAAGAGCAGTCATGCTAAAGTTATCCATTTATACATGTATTTTGGCTAGGCATAGAATTTTGATAGGCATGTATAATTGATATATTGTATATGTAAGGGAATGCCTGTACACACCAATATGTTTAAACATTAAACAATATTAGAATTGAATGTATAACTGAGATGTTATTATTAATAACAATTTACTATTTACATATGAATTTGTTCTGCACATACATCCTCTAGTAAATGTTAAGAGGAAGAGGGATCTAACAAGTCCAATGTGGCTTTGAATGTTGCATAGTTTCTATAAAATAGGATAATACTCTTTTTTTTTTGCCAACAGATAATACTCATTCCATACATAGATACATATGATACTTTTTTTTGGCCAACATATATATAAGATACATATAAATAAATTATGTAGATTAAGAAGGTAATTACAATTAGTTAAAGACAACAAAATGTGTAAAAAGTGCATTTTATTTTCCAAAGAATGTGAACGTAAAAGAAAATGAGTTTAAAAAAAGATGATGGGTAAAAGAAAATTAATTAGTGATATAACATGTAATTAATAGGAGAGAAAAAAAACTGATCAGGATTTTGTATATCCTTGGAAGTGTCTTTTGTAAATAAGATTATGCCTACCCTAAAAAACTGTATCTTGGAAGTGTATTATTACGACGTTATGCTGAATAAAAATGTGCACTTTTGAGCAACAACCATAACTTTCTTTTAAAGCCTTTTAAAACTGAACAGACCAATCTATGAATTAAGGAACATGGATCTCGAATTAGGAGCAAATGTCGGTGCATTTAGGACATAAGAACATTGCTCTAAACTCCTGGAGAGGCCAAAAAATGTTCAAACGTTTAATAAGATATTATTACATTATACTATTCACCAAACTGGCTTTCATGAAGTTCCGTTTAGAGTGAAGTGACAAAATTATATGATTTCTGCTCATCAGAATCAGACTTCTTGCAACGAATCAGAATAAACGAGCATAGAAACCATCATGATCAAGAAGCTGATGGTGGAAAAAACGTTTAAAAAGCTTCTAAATCTCCATAACAGCTTACACAGCCATATCAGTTAATTAAAACATTAGTAATTGGCAACTAAACTTCCAGCTTCAAGATGATCAGCAGCTAATCCATACGAAACCGCAGCCAGCTGTTTTTCAGATTTGTGTTCAGTTTCACTACCTTTATCAGTAGATTGTTCATCTTTATGTTCGAGCTCAATCTGCTTGTGTTCTTTCATCCCCACATACATTTTCCTTCGGAATTCCCTCCGCGCTTCCCTCTCTGACAGTTTCAATTCTTTGAAGCCCTGTTCAAACTTCTCTTCGTCTTCTGGTGAAAAGAACACAACTTCCATCTTCCCAAGTTCCTCGTACAGCTTCTCGATCTTGGCTTTCCAGAAGAGACCGAGTTCTGTGTCCAACTTGTGATATGGAGTTTTCAAGAAATATTCATCAACCCCACCAGCCTTGTCAATGCAACGAAGGGCATGGGTGGTAACCTTAACACGAATATGGCGATCTAGGATATAACTGAAGAGCCGTTTCTCTTGAACATTAGGTTTCCAAGTTCTCCTTGTCCTATCAACATCAGAAAAAGCATGACTTTTATTTAATAATACGTTCTTTTCTTTCATTCCTCCAAAAAAATTAGAGGGTAAAATCACTTGCTAACACAAATTTAAGCATTCAAGGGGATGACATGTATCTGACCTCAGTTTAGAACATTAAATCTACTCTAGATCGCTAGAGAGTATCAAGCAATTTACTGCATGCTGAAATATTGAAATCCGAATCCATAACTAATCTAAGATGAGCAACTTCAAAGGTAATGCATGCTTCATGTATCCATCAAAAAGTAATGAAATGTAGCATACTGATGTGGCCATCAATAAATCACATAAATTGGCAATACTAAATTGAACTGCGGGCAACAATCCTACGATGATGGTTGTAAGATGAGCCAACAAATTGGATGCTTCAAAGTTCAAACTCAATTAAGAACAATGATTGAAAGTATCATTTCAAGAAAATTTCACTAACCAAATTGCATTATTTAAGAAAATAGTTTAAAATTGGTTAAAAGTAATAAATATGTAGAGAATATACTTGTTTTTCCAAATACACCCTTATTTATAAGTGAGTAAAAAATGAGAGTAATAGTGAGAAAAATAATGAAAGAGTGTATGGAAAAAAATTAATTAGGTAGCAGCATTGGTAAAAATGTATTTAATACTCAGGTAACCCCAAAGAAAGGACTTTATAAAAGGGAATGGACTAATTCAGACAATAGAATCTTAAAGGTAGGGACAGAGGATGGAAGGAGTAATTTATATGACTAAAATGGCCTCAATAGATCCATAAGCCATTCTCAATTCTCATTTCTCACGTCTCAATTTGCCCTAGTTGTGCAAGCAGTAGGGAGAGAAGAGGAGCACTCGCAATATATGCATATATAAGTGAGAAACCCCCAGCATTAGACTCTTCATCCCTAGTTCTGCCTAACTACTGTCTTCAATTCTACATCACTTGTATTTATTCATTGGTTCTTTTTCAATATATGCATATATAGTATATCCTGCAAAATATCATCAATAACACCTGACAATATACCTCTAGACACATAAACTTGATTTTGAAATTGGAAATCAGACGTTAGCTGTTCAAATTAGCTCCAAAATACCACACCCAAATAATATTGTAAAGTTGTCAAAGAGATGGACACCAAATTGAATTGAGAAGACAAGACTAGACTTAAATAAATTGATACTAGAAATGAAATGGACTCTTCATCACCTAGAACAATGCATCAAAGGCAACATCATCAAGAATGCGAAAGGGAACCTATGATTGGGGTGAAGTTAGGCTGAAAGGGTTGGAAAGATAAAAAATGGCTCTAGTTAAAAGTATTCAATGCAGCTAATGCGAGCCATGTTGCTTATGTGAAGGTAGATCAGCCCAGAGTCACATGCAAGCTGATGAACATTTAGGGGTCTTACTCCAACATAATGCTGCAGATTTGAAGATTCTATAGGATGAAAACTTATTCCTTCAGGTTTCAACCATACCCAACGAGATAAAAACAATTATGATTTTTCAGCTATTTGCTTACATTAGGTCTTCATACATTTTATATTTTGGTATTTTGTTTTATGACATTGAAAGAAAAGTAGTGATGTTATATATATTCATATGTATATATATATTTTGCCTTGAACTTGGGTTCTAGCCCATGGCCTTAGCCCTTAGGTTTGTTCTATATGGAGAACGAGTGTACTCAACAGTGCTATTTATGGTATTTCGAAATTAGTCTAATTGACTTTGGTTTTTTATTTCCAATCTCGAAAGTAGGTTTATAGATCTAGATATATGTTGTGTTGGCTATGATATTTTGCAGGGTATTTTTATATTAAAATTAGTTTACAATAGGCTATATGTACAAGATATATGTACATAATTTTTATAGACATAAGTTACATTTATATTTGTTCATATATATGAAGAGTTATATATGCCTTTACATGACCTTAACTAGTAACATTTTTCTCACACACACATATATAAAATATTTTTTTAATTCAGATTTAATAAATCATTTACAATAAGTAATTATTATATATTAATAATTACAAATATTGTTCGGCTTGAAAACAAATTGATTTAATTAGTTTATTAAAAAGTCATTGTCTTAATAAGTAAAGAAAATTTATGATTCAAAATTTGTAGTCATGGATTTAGTTTTATCACAAGTGTAAACATGACATTTTCAGAATTTATTCCTCCGTTGTCTGGCTACCAAACAAAGAGAATAGAATGGAAACAAAGCTTCCTTTCCATGGTTGGGTAACATACATTTATATACCCATTCTCATTTTTAATTCCCATTTTATACCAAAGGTAGACCAAAACAGAAACCATGAACAGAATTTCAATAGGACTGACCATAAGAGCATAAAATATGCTTGATTAAGTTGAATGAATATAATCACGTTCACGTTACTATTCAAGTCAGTGAGTCAAACCAGTAAATTTTGAAGGCTGAACCATCGCTAGCACCTGTACAAGGATACAAAGCAAAACAAAACCATTCTGGCCAATCTGTATTCTATACACATGGGAATATACATTTTAGCTGTAAAAGGAAGAACAGTGAATGCTATATACTCATAAGTGAGTATGAAGTATGCTTCGTCTCCTAAGTTTCAACAATCATAAGTGAAGCCTATACAGACTATTTCTATTACATAACAAAAGATATTGACTGTGTCAATTCACAATTACCGAAGTGATTGCTGGCACACTTATTACTTAGCACCTGTATGCATTAAGCCTCTGATATCTACACTCCAAAGTCAATAGTATCTCTTACAATTTGTGAAAAAGATATTAAGCCTCTAATTTTCACACTCCAAAGTCTCTATAATCTCTTTACAATTTGTGAAAAAGATGATAATGGCTACGAATAACTCTCCATAAAGCAATGGAACCACAATAATAAAATTGCACAGACATCCCACTTAGGACACCATTTGGCATTATAGAAGAGTTATTCGATTCGAAGTTACAAGATTCCCGGTGAATCTCATGACATCAAATGAATTTTAGTATTTCAAGAAAGTATGCTAAGTTCTGAGCTTTAAATTATCAGTCCAACATCAGTTGAAAGAAGTGCAAGCTTTTAGCAATCGAGATTACAACATTCACAGAGCATTCCCAACTGTTTACAAGCCAAACCCATTCCAAAAAATAATTTGACGCAAAAAACAACGTCAAATACAGTAATAAATATTCTAGAAGCTATAAGATCTACCAGATCACCACAAAGCTAAATCGATCAAAATTTCCTAAGTGAAAGCAAAAAACCTCAAATTCACAAGCATCGAAGGCTAAAAGAAATAGGATAAAGTAGAGAGAACAAACTTGTTACCACCATCTTCACTGACGCGATTGCCGAACTGGATGTGTCGTCCGGCATAGATACCGCGTTTGGCGCGACCCATTACGACCTTGCTTTTGGGCATGCATTTCTCCAGAGATTGCTTCACTCCAGGTGCCAAATTGTGTTCTCCCACTTTCTTGAGAACTTTCTTCATAATCTCCTTCCCTCTAAACGCCATTCTTCTTTGTGGGTTGTGGTGTGCACAGAGTTTTCCCTGGACCAAATCTCTCTCGAAAATGGAAGCGGGGAAGCCGAGGGTTTAAGAACCAAAACGATAAACTTTCTTGCCGTTTAGCATCTAGTTATCTTCTTACTTGCAAGTAGTTTCCAACTTGTTTCAAATTTTAAATTTTGTTACTCTTACTTAAAATTTATAATTTTTCAATTTTATCTATATTTATTATATAATATACCTCATGAAAATCAGCAACATGATAATAAATGATTAAATAGTCAAGATAATAATAAATAATTGATAAAATTACCAAGATAATAATAAAATTCTACATTCACTATTACAAAAAAGCTCTTAATGTCCCCTAAAGATATTCCTATTTTAAAAAAGGAGGTAAAAACTTCAGGCGGTGACATTTTTGTAAATAAGGGCATAGTTATAATGTTCCTAAAAAAAATTGGGGAGGTAGCAGATAACATATGGCGTCTCCAAATATTTTTGAGGATGCTATATTGGTTGCCTGCAACATTTGGGGATGACATAGATAAGATATGGCATCCCCAAAATCTATGGCATCCCCAATTATAAGGGGGATGCTATACATAAGATGCCTATTGGTTACAGGGGTGGGGCACTGGGGGGGGATACGACATCCCCAATTATATTGGGGACGCTGTAGATAAGATACAACATCCCCAAATATTTTTGGGGATGCCATATCCCCTTGCCAAAACCTCATTGCGTAAAGACACCCCCTTTGGAAAAACACAAAACAACATACACCTACACTTCAAGCTTCTTCTTCCTTTCCACCAGATGCAACCCACACACCCAAAAGCTTCTTCTTCCTCTTGCGACACATGCATGCACTCCCTCCCCCAACTCGTCGACGACACACGAGCTCCTACACAACACCCTCCTAAGCTTTTTCTTCCTTGATGGAAGGTGGTGTGGATCTGTCTTCTTATTGCTTGACAATAGCATGCAAGTAAGTGGGTGGCTTCTCTGACGTGGGTGGCAGCGGTGGCCTTGATGTTTGATCTTCTTTCCTTTGACTTTATCTTCCCGTCAAATGTTGAACTTGCAAAGGGCGATGCTGTCAAAGTGTTAGGTTGTTCGATCTATCTCTGGGTAGGTTGATCTAGTCCTCTTCTCATCTTTTGTGCTTGTTGGAACAGTGTGAATCTTTTTTTTATATCAGTGTTTCTTTTAGCGTCATGAGTATGAATTTTTGTAATTATATACTTGTCTCTCTGTTATTGTGACGAACATAGTGTAAATCACAGTCGAGATTTTGAAATTTCCCTCGTGAAAGGGCTAGAGGCAATCGAGTTGATTGAAAGTAGAGCATAATGTATTGCAATTTCTTGGACCATGTAGCAGAGTGTATGCATTAGACGGTTCATGAGGATGACGTGTTGGGAGCATAAGAAATTTTGGAGTGGTTAAGTTATGGCATCCTCAATCCAAATTGGGGATACCATATCTAACATATGGCGTCCCCAAAATTTGTTTTGGGGTAGCCGTAGGGTTAAGTTATGACATCCCCAATCCAAATTGGGGACACCGTAAGTATCATATAACATCCCTTTTTTAGGGGATGCTATTTCCTTTCTTTCTACGTCTCTCACCTATGTGTCCCCCCAAAAATGGACGTTAAAAGGCTTAAAAAAGGGATGTTAAAAGCATTTTTTAGTAGTGATTCACATGGAAAAATTTAGTGATTTGCCTTGATTGTCATTTAATTCCTCTCATTCAACATAAATTTAAGAATAAAATACAATAACTTCCCCTCTATTAATTGTAAATTATAGAGACGTCCATTTTATTTATAAAACTTATATAAACTTCCCTTATATTCAAATTATATATTGCATATACCTCCATTTTAGTTTTGAAATATAACTTCTATTTTCCCAACCATTAGTTGATGTCACAACATTGATATGTTGGTTTGACCAAAATGCTCTCCTTAAAATAAATATTACTTTATAATCATGTAATATTTGTCATAAAATAATCATTTAACCAATATCTTTATCCAAAATTTTAAAAAATAATTAATGTTTTATAAAACTTTATAAATGCTATTATTGATTAGCACATTACAAAGTTAACTAATTTTATCATTATAATATTTTTAATAAATTTAAATTTAAATTTCATTCATTTATTAAAAGTTTCTTATAATGTAATCTTTTAAGTACATATATGTTCCCTAAAATATTTTGCAACTGTGTGCGCATAAATAGTTTTAATTAAGTTATAGAATTATAAAATGATATTTTGCGATTAGACATGTTTTTGTTAAGAAAATTACTTAGAAACTGTTTCTTCTTGCTCTTGATTTTTTTTCTTCTTTATTTGCTTGTCATCCTTGGGTTTATTGTAGAAATTTTGTTGCTTATTATTAGGGAATATAATGTAATAATTAGAGTTAGTTACAACAAGTTTGTTAGCCTATTAGTTGTACAACTGTCTCTTAAGTTAAGTTTGCTGAATGTATATATAAAAATACTTGTACAGTAATAGTAATCAATGAGAAATATTCTTCATTTCATTTCTTTCCTCTCTCCCGTAATATGGCATCAGAGCCACAAAGGATTGACTTCGTATCTCTCACGGTTTCTACTTTACTCTTCTCTTTGAAAACCTAATTTTTCTTTCTTTGAGCTTGCTTTCTTTGAAATTCCATGGCGACCTCCTCTGATTCTACCGCTATTAACCCCTCCGATGTAGGTAGTCCATTTTACCTACATCCTAATGAAAACCCCTCCCTCGTTCTTGTTTCTCCATTTTTATCTTGATTGAATTACCATTCGTGGGCTCGAGCGATGAAAATGGCCCTCTTATCCAAGAATAAGACTCGGTTCATCGACTCTTCGATTCCGGTCCCTAGCTCCACGGATCTTGTTTTTCCGGCATGGGAGCGCTGCAATATGATGGTACTGTCATGGCTTACTCGGTCTTTGTCTCCAACCATCGCCTAAAGTGTTCTATGGATTGATTGAGCTTGTGATGTCTAGATTGACTTATGAGATCATTTTTCTCATAACGACGTGTTTCGTTTGGCTGATCTACAGGAAGAAATTCAAGGTTTGAAGCAAGGCAATTGGTCTGTAAGTGAATACTTTACTAAGCTCAAAATTCTCTGGGATGAGTTTCTTACATTACGGCATGTGATTGTTTGCTCTTGTTCACCTCATTGTCATTGTGGTGCCTCTGATTTGTATAAGAAACATTTGGACCAAGATTATGTCATTCATTTTCTAAAAGGGCTTAGTGATCGTTTTTCGGGGGTAAGTCTCAAATTATGCTATTAGACCCTTTACCGAATATTAATCATGTTTTTTCATTGATTGCTCAACAAGAACGAGAATTAGGTTTTCATGGTACTGAAGTTATTGCCTTATTCAATAAATCTTTTGTCCTACGGTCTATTAGTTATGGAGCATCTAAGTCTAATAATGGTTTTGTAAAACGATGCACTTACTGTGGAAAAGGAAATCATACTGAAGCAACATGTTACAAGAAACATGGCTATCCTCCAGGCTTCAAATTCAGAAATCCTTCTGTCAATGCTGTTTCATCTGAGCCATTATTGCCTACTCCAAACTTTGCTGCACCTGTACCGCTTGCTAATCCAACGTATAGTTTCACCCCTGAACAATACCAGAAGCTGTTGGCACTAGTTTAGCCTGCTGATTCCTCTTCGACACCCTCTATATCTATCAATCAAGTTTCTGCCCCTAGTATGCCTCTTGTTTGTACCTTTTCCAAGTTTCATAGCTCTTGGATTCTTGATTCAGGAGCCACTGATCATGTGTGTTCTTATTTGCCATTATTTTCCTCTTACCGTCAGATTTCCCCTATTTTAGTTAATCTCCCTAATGGTTCTCAGGTTACTGCTAGTTACAGTGGCACTATTCATTTCTCTGATTCTTTTATTATCCATAATGTGCTATATGTCCCTGAATTTTGCTTTAATCTTGTTTCCATTTCCAAACTCACCACATCTCTATCCTGTGATGTTTCTTTTCAGACATCCAAATGCCTCATCAGACTCCTACCATCATGGAAGATGATTGGTTCAGCTGATATGCTTGAAGGGTTATACATCATGCAACATAATGCAGATTCTGTTTCTCCTACTGTCAATCAAGTCTTCTTTTCCAATTGTTCACATCCATTTGATCTTTGGCATTTTTGTTTAGGTCACTTGTCTAATTTTGCTTTGTCTTGTTTACATCAACAATTTCCCAATGTTCCATATAATCCTTTGTTTACTTGCTGTGATGTATACCATTTTGCTAAACAAAAGAAATTTCCATTTGCTGTAAGCACTACCAGATCTAATAAAATATTTCATTTGGTCCATATGGACATATGGGGTCCTTATCATTTACCTTCTGTGCGTGGCCACAAATATTTCCTTACTATTGTTGATGATTTTTCACGTTACACTTGGATTTACCTTCTTAAGCATAAGTCTGAAGTTAGCCCTATTATCAAAAATTTTATTCACTTGGTACACACAATTTAATACTAAAGTTCAGATGATTCGATCAGATAATGGGCTAGAATTTGCTTTACATGATTTTTATGCAGAGGAAGGTATCATTCATCAAAAATCTTGTGTTGAGACTCCTCAACAAAATAGTAAAGTTGAAAGAAAACATCAACATATCCTTAATGTGGCTAGAGCATTAATTTTTCAATCTCATTTGCCTAAAATCTATTGGTCCTATTCTATTCTTCATGCCATTTACATTATTAATCGCCTTCCTACTCCTATTTTACATAATAAGTGTCCTTATGAACTTTTATTCCAGCAATCTCCTGATTTTAGTTCTCTTCGTGTTTTTGGGTGTCTTTGTTATGCTTTTACTCTTGTGCACCAAAGAACTAAATTTGACAAAAGAGCTAATAAGTGTGTTTTTCTTGGCTTTCGGTCTGGTACCAAAGGTTTTCTTACCTTGGACTTGCATACTAGACAAATTTCTGTCTCTAGAAATGTCATCTTTTGTGAATCTATATTTCCATTTCCTGATTCTGACGGTTCTACCATTTCCTCATCACCTTCTCCATCTTTTCCTTAGGAATTTCCTAATTTAGACTTCCTTTCAGATAACACAACTCCTCTTCCTCTCCCTTCTTCTTTACCATCAGTTTCTTCTTCTCCTCTTCCCAGACGTTCTGATAGGCATAGGAGACCACCAACTTATCTGCAAGATTATCATTATACCCTTCAATGCACCTCAGCTGTACCACATTCTATGGAGGCAGGTAGTTATCATCCCCTTTCTCGTGTTCTTTCTTATTCTTCTCTTTCCCCTACTCATAAACATTTTATTTTATCCATTACTACTGATGATATTCCCAAAACCTATTCTGAAGCCATTAAACATGAGGGTTGGCGCCAAGCCATATCTGCTGAACTAGATGTTTTACAGCAAAATCATACCTGGGTGATAACTACTTTACCTCCTGGTAAGTGTCCTATAGGTTGTAAGTGGGTTTTTGCTAAGAAATATAACTCCGATAGCAGTTTGAACAGATACAAAGGTCGCCTAGTTGCTCAAGGTTTTACCCAAGTTGAGGGTATTGATTATAATGATACTTGTTCTCCTATTGCAAAACTCACCACTGTTTGTTTACTTTTTGCACTGGCAGCTGCTCATAATTGGCATTTGAAGCAATTTGATATTAATAATGCCTTTCTTCATGGTGATTTGGATGAGGAGGTATACATGGTTCCTCCCCCTGGTTTAATTGTTTCTCCCAATCAGGTGTGTAAACTTCAACGTTCTCTTTATGGGTTGAAACAAGCAAGTAGGCAGTGGTTCTTTAAGCTTTCTGAAGCTCTTATTTCTTATGGATATTCTCATTCTCAAGTTGATCATTTACTTTTCATCCGCTCTACTAATTCTTCTTTCACTGCTATATTGGTTTATGTTGATGATATCTTTATTAGTGGGACTGATTTGGCTGAAATTACTCGAATTAAATGTTTTCTTGATTCTACCTTCAAGATTAAGGATCTGGGTGATCTCAAGTATTTTCTTGGTCTGGAAATTGCTAGAAGTTCTAAGGGTATTTCTTTATCTCAAAGGAAATTTGCCTTAGACATCTTATTTGATGCTGGTTTTCTTGACTACATGTCAATACTCTTATGGCTTGTGATCTCAAACTTTCTAAAGATTCAAGGGAGCCCTTACCTGATGGTTCTTCTTATAGAACTCTTGTGGGACGATTATTGTACCTCACCAACACACGCCCAAATCTTTCTTTTGCAATTCAGCAATTAAGTCAGTTTCTTCAAGCTTCGACTACTGCTCATTTGTAGGCTACTCATCGGGTTCTTCAATACATTAAAAGTGCCCCAGGATGTGGTCTCTTTTTCCCTACTTAAGCTACCATGAAACTTAATGCTTTTAGTGATTCAGATTGGGCTAGATGTGTTGATACCAAAAAATCTATCACTGGTTTTTGTGGCTTTCTAGATCAGACTTTAGTTACTTGGAAATCTAAGAAACAACAGACTGTTTCCACTTCTTCATCAGAGGCTGAATATAGGGCTCTTACTGCTACTACATGTGAACTTCAACAGCTTTCTTACTTGCTCAAAGATTTCGGCATTCCTCTTGTATCACCTACTTCTTTGTATTGTGACAGCCAATCCACCTGGCATATTGCAGCGAATCCTACTTTTCATGATCATACTAAACATATTGAGATTGATTGTCATATTGTATATGAAAAACTCAAGAGTAGACTACTTCATCTTTTATCAATCAAGACTCAAGATCAATTGGCTGATATATTTACTAAACCTCTGAGTCCTACTCCTTTTTGTTCACTCCTTTCCAAGCTGGGAATGATAGATATACATTCTCCAGCTTGAGGGGGTATTAGGGAATATAATATAATAATTAGGAGTTCTAGTTAGTTCCAACAACACAGTTTGTTAGTTTGTTAGATGTACAACTATCTATTAACTTAAGATGACTTATTGTGTATATTTTATTTTTATTTTTTTGCCAGTGACTTATTGTGTATATAAGTGTACTTGTACAGGAACTAATCAATTCAATGAATATAATTTTTCCCATTTCCTTTCTTTCTCTCTCCGTAATAGTTTTGATGCTCTTGCCCTTCAACTATTTTGATGAGAGCACGTGAGTTTGGTGGGCAGTGGCGTTGGGGTCAAAGAGGAAAACAACTAGGAAAAGGAAAACGTTATTATTTTAGGTGACTTTTAATAATGGGACAATTTTAAAAAAATACCTCCCCAAATTCAAAAATCCTAAAAGGGATGTTAACATTTTAAAAATACATTAAGGTACCATGGATCAAATTGGGTTTTTTAAATTCACTGACATGAACAGCAGTAAATTTCACAAGTTGAATAATAGTTTTCATGAGAAGAGTAATGGATTTCGCTGGTGCATGTTGATCACTCTCTCCCCCCTTAAAATTTGCTGATGTGAATAGTAATGGATTTTCGCTATTTGAATACTGGTTTTCGCAAGTTGAGTAATGGTTTTCGCAAGTCCGTGCTGATCACTTTCTCTCTTCCCCCTCTGTCGACACTGTTCATCTGACAGTGGAGAGAGGGGAATCTACCCGTTATGTGAACAGTGTTGGATTTTCGCTATTTGAGTCATGGGATCCGTAAGAGTAATGGTTTTTGCTACTTCATGTTGGTCATTATTAATGTCAGTGAATTTGAAAAAACTCAATTTGGTCTATGGTACCTTAGTGTTTTTTTTTAAAATGTTAACATCCCTTTTAGGGTTTTTGAATTTGGGGAGGTATTTTTCTGAAATTTTTCCTTTAATAATGGTTACACATTATATAAATAATTTTGTATTCTCCAACTTATTTTCTTAGGAACCAATAATGAATTTATTCAAGTGAGTTTGATACGATAGATAGCAAATGACCTGAAACTTTTAAAATACTCCTTCTAGTCCTAATTATAAAGTCTTTTTGATTTTTTTAGAGAATCCTAATAAAGTCAATTACATTATTTTAAAGTATTAAATTTTATCGTTTTTCTTCAAACTATTTTATTTAAGATATAAATTAATATATAATATAATAAAACATAATATAATTTGTTTAAATAACTTATTTTGCTTCCTTAACTTCTCAAAAAAATCAACTGAACCTTATAATTAAGAGGAAGTTTTGGAACAAGATTGCCAATAAATAAGTTTCAATAACTGTGATAAAAAAAATTACGAAAAAGTCACAATGACTAATGAGAGGTATAAACCGGTTGCTGTTTCTTGAATTGCATCTTGTTATTATATTAGATTTTTGGTAATTAAATTTCTATTTTAAGACCTTGCCGTAATTTCCTTTTTTTTTTCTCTCTCTTAGCCCTGAAAGAATATTCTAGTCATTAAATGCTTATAGGTTGATTCGTCACGTAAGACAGTAGAGCAAATAACCTATAACAAATGGAAGCCGCAATGTTGGAAAAGAAGAAAAGAAACGGAGTGGTTCGCTAGTGTTAAAACCCCAAGATAATAGCTTTTTTATATGACAATATATCTATTATCTAAAATGAAAAAATCAACAACAAATAAAAAATAGGGAAAATTACACTTAAATACCATTTGAATTTTCAAAACCTAAAAAATGTCTGTTAACATTTTAAAAAAAAATACCAAGATACTATGACTAAATTGGGTTTTTCAAATTTACTGATGTGAAAATTGATCCACAATACAAATCTCATTAATCAACTTGCGAAGAATCCCCTCTCTCCTCTGTTTTTCAAATTTGCTGATGTGAAAAGTGATCCATAAACTAGCGAATTTCATTATTATTCTTATAAATCACATTACTCAACTTGCAAAAAATCCCCTCTCTCTCCTCTATTTTTCAAATTTACTGATGTGAAAAGTGATCTACAAACTAGTGAATTCCATTACTATTATTGCAAAACCCATTACTCAACTTGCGAAAATCTCTCCTCTCCTCTGTCACGAGCAAATTCCCTCTCTCCTCTGTCATTATGGGTCAGTCAGTGTCAGTGTTAAATGAACAGTACTGTCAGAGGGAGAGAGAAAAACAGAGATAAGAAAAAACTAGCAAAATATATTACGAAACTTACAAATTCCATTACTCATCGTGCGAAATCCTACTATTG
>JBAGKO010000002.1:8383587-8395038 GCA_037177275.1 Acacia concinna | reverse complement strand
ATCATCTTCTAATATAGACTAATGTTGTAATTTTAATTTTTTTAATATAATTTATACACATTTTGGTATTTATTATGCAATTTTATTGTAAAAATAATTTATATCACATCCCAACCCTTACATAAAATTATTATAAAAGTCAATGTCCTTTTTGTCATTTCACTGTAGAAAAAGCCATTCTGATAAAATTTATGTAAACACTCTCATTTTTTCAAAACCAACTTTTTCACAAAAGCCCTTTTTAAAATGCATTATGAAAAAAAGTCATTCTATACCAAAATCTCTTCTTAAAGCGGTATCCAAATGGGCTCTATCTCTGTCTCTCTTGCCGCCCAAGTTGGCGAAAATGAAGGTCTTAGCTGCCTTTAGAGGGCCTCTTACCATGTTTTTAATTCCATTGCATAACTCGACGTCCAACAAGCACTTATGAAGATGGACCTAATTAAGTTGTTATAGGAGAGAGAATAAGTGAGAATTGAGGAGGGGGGAAAGGGATTTTAAAATGAGGAGACCATAAGGAGTGTTAAGGTAATTGAATAACATTTTCAAATTCCAATTTAATACTTATAGACTGATTTCGCATATGTGAGTTTGACTCACTGATGTGGAATTTCCATATTTTAAGACTTTTTGTATGGATTTTCCCTTTTTCGTTCTGCCCTCACCTGCCCTAAGCCACTCTCCTTTTTACAATCGTGGCCGTGCTGGATCTCTTCCCTCCGTCGAAGTCGCCTTCAATTCGACCTGTCCCTCTCAATCTCGCCGGCGTACTCCTTTTCCTCTTCAGAACTCGCGGCCTCCGCTCTTGCTCCTGCCCTTATCATCTCACCCTCGCCTCCGGCTTCTGACGCTTCTTTTCCATTAGCAATACAAGGAAAATAAATTTTCCATCAGCAATACATGAAAAATCAGAGTTTGAGTTTAGTAGGGTAATGTTAATTGGTTGACATCTAAATGATGACAGAGCTGAAAGTTTTGGAGATGTGGCTGTAGCATGTAGGTAAGGGAAGGAGGTGATCTGGTGAGAAATGTACAGCTAAGATTCCGTGAGCGCGTGGGAAATTCAATGAAGGGGAAGAACGGTATTGTAAACTCCTGATCTCTGAAATGCAAATGAGTTATGGATTCAGAAGAAAAATTACCTAACGTCATTCCTACTTTCTTCTCCTTTAGTTCATGTTATCTTATTTGCACATTAGACTCACCTGCAGGCTCATTCACGCCTCTGCATTTTCTAGCTTTGCTTCTGTTAAAGATGCTCCATCCAACCATTCTCCCCCCATGGTCTCCAACTTCTCTTCGCTCTTACAGGGAATCTCAAAAAGCCTTGTTCATGTTAAGTCCGTCCACGCACAGATTATTACGAACTCGGCATTTGCTGATCACTTTGTGGTATCCAAACTTGTTAAGGCCTATTCTGACATGGGACTTCTCAATAGTGCCCGTCAAGTGTTTGATCTTGTTTCTTATCCAAAAACCATTCTTTGTAATGCCATGATTGCTGGGTACACAAAAAATCAGCAATACAAGGAGGCTCTCCGGCTGTTCAAAATGATGGGCTCTGGAAATGTAGAAATTGATAGTTATTCATGCAATTTTGCTCTCAAGGCCTGCGCTGGCTTGGTGGATAATGAAATGGCCATGGAAATATATAGGATAGCTGTTTTGAGAGGGTTTCATCTAGACCCTTATTTTGGCAGTTCAATGATTACTTTTTTGGTCAAATCTGGCAAGCTTGATGAAGCAAGAAAGGTGTTTAATCAAATGCCTGAAAGAGATGTTGTTTGCTGGAATTCAATTATAGGAGGTTATGTGCAGCATTGCCTCTGTAAGGAAGCAATTGGAATGTTTTCTAACATGATAGGTAATAAAATTTGCCCAAGTCCAGTAACTATGGCAAGCATACTCAAGGCATGTGGGGAAAGTGGACTTCTTAAGCTTGGAAGATGTGTCCATGGCTGTGTCCTAGCATTAGGGATGGGTGATGATGTTATGGTGCTTACCGCATTGCTGGATATGTATTGTAATGTGGGAGACATTGGAAGTGCTTGTTGGGTTTTCAATAGTATGTCCGATAGAAATTTGGTTTCTTGGAATGCTATGATATCAGGATATGTTCAAAATGGTATGATATTTGAATCATTGTCGCTCTTTCATAGAATGGTTCTTAGTGGCGGCTCATTTGATTCAGGAACCTTGGTGAGCCTTATTCAGGGTTGTTCCCAGACATGTAACTTGGAAGGTGGAAAGATCCTTCATGCTTGTGTCATAAGAAAAGGACTTGAATCAAATCTAATTTTGTCCTCTGCAATTGTTGACATGTATGCTAAATGTGGTGCTGCAAAGCTGGCAACTACTGTTTTTGGAAGAATGAAAGAAAAGAATGTAATTACTTGGACTGCTATGTTGGTGGGTTTATCACAAAATGGCTATGCAGAGGATGCCCTGAAATTTTTTATTCAGATGCAAGAAGAGAATGTGTCAGCAAATTCTGTCACCCTTGTTAGTCTTGTGCATTGCTGTGCCCACATGGGATCTCTCAAGAAGGGTATGAGCATCCATGGTCATTTAATCAGGCATGATTATGCATTCGATGTGGTTAATATGTCAGCCTTGATTGATATGTATGTCAAGTGTGGTAAACTCGCCTCAGCTGAGATACTATTCAATTTTGGATTCCATTTAAAAGATGTTATATTTTGTAACTCTATGATCATGGGTTATGGCATGCATGGTCGTGGACTTCATGCTATTGGTGTCTATGATAGAATGATAAAAGAAGGCCTTAAGCCAAATCATGCTACATTTGTTTCTCTCCTTGCTGCTTGTAGTCACTCAGGGCTTGTCGAAGAGGGTAAGATTTTATTTCATAGCATGGAAAGAGATCATAACATTAAGCCTACTGAAATACACCATGCTTGTCTTGTTGATCTTCTTAGCCGAGCTGGTCATCTCAAGGAAGCTGAGGCATTGGTAAAACAAATGCCCTTTGAACCCAGCACTGATGTGCTTGAAGCGCTGCTTAGTGGTTGCCAAACCCATAAGAACATTGACATGGGTGTACAAATAGCAGATAGATTACTCTCTTTTGACTACTTGAACTCTGGAATTTATATAAAGTTATCAAATATATATGCCCAATCAAGAAGTTGGGAATCTGTAAATTACATAAGAAGCCTCATGAGAACAAGGGGCATGAAGAAAACACCTGCTTATAGTTTGATTGAAGTGGAAAACCAGGTGTGGACATTTTATGCTGGTGATGATTCACATCCTAAATGGGCAGATATTTACAAGTTATTAGAAAATTTGAGAGTTGAGGTTGAAGCTCGTGGTTATGTGCCTGATACAAGTTGTGTTCTTCGTGATGTGGATGAACCAATGAAGGTGAAGTTGCTATGGGGACATAGCGAGAGATTGGCTATAGCTTTCGGTCTTTTATGCACACCATATGGAAGTTCGCTTAGAATTACAAAAAACCTTCGTGTTTGTGCTGATTGTCACACTGTTACTAAATACATATCAAAGATAGTTAAGAGGGAGATTATTGTCAGAGATGCTAATCGTTTCCATCACTTTATTAATGGGAAATGTTCCTGCAATGATTTCTGGTAACAAGAAGATTTTGAGTAGTTATGTTTCAGTAGCAAAATTCAAGCCTGGACTTAAACATTACATATTATAGACACTTGGTGAAATTCATGTTTGACATGCTTATATAGTTTGACGATTAATTTTGTGGGAGTACCTTATTTTTTGTTGTAAATAGTTGTATGGCTTTATGAGCATTTGTTAGGTTTAATTAGATTTTATCAGCCTCTTATTACTTGGCTCTTTTCCTGTGTTTATACTTCAGAATTAATGAGAAATTCAATTTCCCCAAAACGTTTCACATTTTGCCTACATATCTTTTAGAGATTGTACTGGACTAAGAATTTTTCTTAAAGATATTTTGATTGGGTTACAATGAAGTGGATTACAAATGATACAAAATATATTACAGACTGTAAATTATTACTACAAAGGAGGTCTAAGGTATAAGAATCATCAATATAATCTTAAATTTCTGTAGGAATAGTAAGCTGAAACAATCTGTGTTACGAACAGTAAGCAATGTCATTTTCAGCTTATTATGGGGCTTTGTTTGCATTGTTTTTGTGTTTATTTCCAGAGAAAATAGTACATCATCTTATAGGGAAGAGTTAGCAACATTCTTGCTAATCAGTCTCAGAAAATAAGCCCAATAAATGTACAGAATAAAAAGAAGGCTACAGAACAGAATACTATTGGAAATATTCCACCAAGTGGGTATCCTTTGTTTGTTTTGCTTAGTTTTTCAATTGTATAGTTAAGTGTTATGATGTTAATTCGTGCTCTACAGCTGAACCCTATCAAAATGTCATTAGGCTTAAATGCCTCCCTTATCATTTATTCTTATCAGGTTATAAATGTTTCAAATTCAAACCCTATGAAAAAAATGCTGAGCCCTCCTCTTCATCTCCTTTTCTTCAGTTTTATAACTCAGACTTTTCTTTTTCTTTCATATATTTTATAACTCAGACTTTTCTTTTTCTGTCATATATCTTTCTTTCCTTATTGCTATGGATTCTTGCATTTAAGATGATCTTCAATTTGAAATTATCTGTATGACAATGAACAAATGGCATGATACTTGCATGAGTTTTCCAAACATTTTACTTTTTGTAGAGGAAATTTGAGGGTTACAAGAGCCATTGGTGGTGTTAGGATGATTTTATGTTTACAAGAAGTAAGACTTGATTAATGGCTCATTGTTGCTCTTTATCTACTGCATTGTTCTTCACTAAATATGATCTAGTATAGAGATTGTGGATTATAGATGTAACTAGACATTTTGTACTGTGTTTCCATATTATATATGAAATCTCTAGGATTTCCAAAGGAGATTACTTGAAATTTTGCATTTACAGTTTAACGTTCCCTCTTAAAACTCATTCTCTCCATTTTGGTGTCACCCAATTTATTAAATCACATCCCATTCTTTGCCTTTGTTAATAGTCTCACGGGCCCAAAAAGGAAAGATTGCATAACTTGTACTGCATGTTCATTTTTGCTTAATGTAACAGCTAGTTCTTGGTGATCTTGGATGAGGATTTCTAGTTACGTTGAAGTGTGGTGGTTTTAATATATTCATTTTTGTATCTTATTGTAGCTAATTTAATATACACAGGTTGAAGAAAATGCTTGTGATTAGATGATTGCTTTGAAGTATGTTCAATTTTTCCATTTATGTTTCATCATCGTTTATCTCTGCTGAAGTAATGAGGGAATAAGCTTTTCTTTCAAAATTAGCTTTCTTACCGTGGATCTATAAACACTGCCTGACCTTTTTTTTTAGGATTTTTCTGTTTTTACTGCCTCATTAGATTTTATTATCTGAATTTTTTTTTTTTTGGTATGATTGGGAGGTTTGCTTCAAGTTTGTCATAACTCCATCTTCATATTGTTCTTTTTTAGCCATGATATTGTTATTGATTTTTGTTTGTTTTGCATAGGAGGATATATTTGTGTCCACATTATATATTCTTCCTTCTTAAAGAGTGAATAATGTTGCAGGTTTATTTATTTTCACCAATTCATGACAGAAAAACTAAAACAGTTTCTGTATTTGAAGGATTCAATAGACTAATATATTCTTAAAGTGTGTCATGTTTCCATTTCTCTTTATCCTTATTTGTCATTTGGAATTACTCAACTTCCTTAGTTAACTTAGAGCTCGTTTGGCTGTGACTTATGAAAAGTAATTTATTTAGCTTATGTGACTTTTGATAAATAACTTATTAAAAATCAATTGTGTTTGGATTGGAGGTAAAAAAAGTGACTTATTGGGAGTAGAAGAAGTTACTTGTGTTTGGATTGAGAATAAAAAAAGTGACTTATGAGAGAGAGAGAAAGTAACTTCTTTTGAGAAGTCATTTTTTTTGACTTATAAAAAAAAGCTCATTTTCTTCAGAAACTCATTTTCTTTAGAAGCCTATACCAAACAATCTCATTCCATAAGTTACTTTTTTTCCTCACTACAGGACAAAAAAACGCTACCCACCGCCCATACCAAACAGGCCCTTAGATTTATTACATTGGAATTGAACTCATGGTTTTAAGACTGGATTAGTCAGCGGTGTTTACAATAGTGGTGACTGTGATAACTGGATATATTTTTTATTTTACTTTCTATCTAGGCTCATTATGTTAAAGAGAGAGATTTTCTTTCAAGATGGATATATTCTATCTTGATATTATTATTTTCTTTTCCCATGATACCTTTCTATATTTATTGCATTATGCATGCTCTCCCTTCTTAAATCATAAATGATGTTGCATACTTATTTTCAGAAACAAATGATGAGACAAAAACCTGAACAGTTTCTATACTGATGTATCAGCAGAACTATCCCTTTTTGTTTACTTGAGTGAAGTATATGACCTTTATGAATTCCATTTGTAGTCATTTTAGATTTTATTTTGGGTGAAACAAAAACCTTGGCAAGATTTTGTTATGCACAGATGATCATCTTGAGATGTATCTCTTCATATTAGTTTTTACAGTTGGAGTTGGAATGATAGCTTCAGACACTGGGTTACTCATTGGAAATAAACTGGAATTAAAGCAGAGGATATGAACTTGTTCGGTTGTGTTCTTTGTCGGTCACTATTTGTTAATCTTTACCTCTATTGATACTTGTGTACACGCTCATTTATACCTTGATTCCAAAGCAGCATACAGGGTGCATATCAAAGTGAACAAAGTTCGAATGGTGCTACAGACCCTATAGGTAGCATGTTTTAAAGTACTTTTATTAATCTTGGAATAAATAATAATGGGAAAACTAATCATTTTGTCCTTATGGTTTTGCCTCAATTATAATTTAGTCTTTTTAAAATGGAACTCGGTTCAAATCCGTGCTTGTAATTTTGACTTTGTTGAAACTTTGACATTGAAAACTTGGTCCCCCAATAATTTTAACCTTTTATAATGTTGGTCTTTACAATAACAACATCAAAAAAGTTATATCTCACTAGGTGGAGTCGGCTACATAGATTGGATTGCTCAACTATCATTGTATTTTATTGAAAATTAGATACTTAGATAAATTATTAACGAAAAGATCTTTCTATGTAACTTCATTGAGTATTTATCTCGGCCTTCCGGCTTGACTTCTTTTTACATGACTCTATATTGCTTGATCAATTTTCTATAACTTTAGTCTTTACATTTTGAAAAATAAAATCATAAAGACTAAAGTTTTTTTATTAAAAAAAACTTGTGGACTAATGTTTTAAATGGCAAAATTATAAATATTGGATTGCATTAAGTTAAAGTTTTGAAGAGAATTTCAATTTGGTCAAAACTCTAGAAACTAAGTTAAAAACAAATTAAAGTTTGAGAATTGAATTACAATTTAGGCAAAAAACAAAAAAAAGAATCAAATAGTTAATTTTTTCCAATGACAAGTATATGTTACACCGGCCAAATCCTGTTTTTACTTATGGGCAGATATATGTTTGCTTTGTCTAGAGTCAGGCGCAAGTTAGGTCTGAAGATTTAAATTCAATACTCCAAAAATCAACCTTTTGGTGAGACAACAAATGTTCTGCAGAGGCAGGAACTCAACCTCATTTCGCAGGCTGTGTCCCGGCCGTCACACTTCGTAACAAACAGTGTTACTTGAATGGAAAAGTTATTCTCATTAACTCAATATTTGAATATTTATACAAGTCTAACTAAACTAGTGTAAATGAAATAATATGTACAACTCAGCAATTGGAACATAATTGAACAAGCTGAAGCATGGATGTTTTTCATGCTAAGCTTGGAAATAATTTGATGGAACAGAGCTGGATGCAAAGGTTTAGTAAACACATCCGTCAGCTGGTGTTCTGTCTGAATAGGTAGGAGATGAATCTCTTTTGCTTGCAAATTTTCACAAACTAAATGACAATCAAGTTCTATGTGTATGGTCGATTCATGAAAAGTCGGATTTGCAGCAATTTGAAGGGCAAACTGATTGCGAAAGTAGAGAAAAGCAAGATCAATGTGAGATATATGAAAGTCATTAAGGAGATATATCAACCATTGCAGTTCACAAGTAGTGGAAGATATTCAGCCTTTGAAGAAGACAGAAAAATAGTAGGCTGCTTTTTAGCTTTCCAAGAGAGCAAGGAATAGCCTAAAAACATAGCAAACCCTATGACAGATCTACAAATATCTACAATCTGGCCTAGTTCCAATCTCTAAAAGCTTTGAGCTAAAGATCAAAGGCAGCAGATAAAAAGAGACCAGCACCTAGAGAAGACTTAATGCAGCACAAAATCCGATATGCAGCCTGTAGGTGAACATCCAATGGATTAGACATAAATTGGCTCATCTATTGGCAAGCAAACCTAAGCTCCGGACGAGTGGTGGTGAGATATTGGAGTCTTCCAATTAGTCTTCTAAGAATCTGTGGGTTACCTAAAGTAACACCCTTAGCTTTAGACAATTTTAAATGTGGATCCATAAGAGTAGATGTTCTCAAGCAATTCAAGAGCAAATTTGCGTTGAGATAGAAATATACCATTCAAAGTACAAGCCAATTCCAAGCCAAGAAAATAGTAAAGTTCATCAAGATCCTTAATAGTGAAGAACTTGTCTAATTGCTGTTGAATGTGGTTGATTTTAGATAAATCATTTCTAGCCAACACAACATCATCAACATAGACTAGAATAGCAATAAAAGAACTAGAAGAAGCTTAAAGAACAAAGAGTGATCAGAAGCATATGGAGTATAACCATTGGAAATGAGAGCTAAAGATCATTTTGAGTACCATTGTCTATTAGCCTACTTAAGGCCAGAAGGAGATTTCCTCAATTTGCAAACTATATTAGGCTGGGGAGAAGAGAAACCTTTAGGCAGCTCCATATAAACATCTTCATGTAAATCACCATGTAGAAAAGCATTGTTGACATCTAATTGGTGTAGAAACCAATTCTTGGCTGCTGCAATAGAAAGTAACAAGTGCAAAGTATTCATTTTGGCAATTGGAGAAAAAGTGTCAAAGTAATCAACACCCTTAGTTTAAGTAAAACCCTGGTCAACAAGTCTTGCTTTATGTCATTCAATATCACCATTGGCCTTGTACTTGGTTCTACAGACCCATTTACAACCTACAATCATCTTCCCCAGTGGTAGAGAAGTTCCCAAGTTGATTTTGTTCAAGTGATGTGATTTTTGCGTGCATAGCATCTCTTTGAATAGAATGCTTAACAACTTGATTATAGGTAGTAGGATCAGAATGAGAAGAAATAGTAAGAGCAAAAGACTTATAAGAAGAAGAAAGAGAGGAATAAGAAAGCACTTAAGAGAGAGGATATTTAGAATTACCTTCATGTGATGATTGGACAGAGGAATAAGAAAGGGCACAATGATGATCATGCAAATAAGAGGGGGGGACGGTGAGGGCAAGTGGATCTCCTAGGAGGTGTGGAAATAGGTGATGAAGAGGGAGTAGGTAAGGAGTGGGAGGAAGAAACCAAAGGTGTAGGAGAAGGAACATCATCAAAAAAGATGGGAGACACTGAATAGTAGGTTCAGCGATAATAGAGGATGATATAGGAGGAGTAATTGGCTGAAAAGGAAACACAAGTTCATGGAAGACAACATCTCGAGAAAGGAAAATTTGATTAGAAGATAAATTATGTAAAGTGATGGCCTTGGAACCATTAGGATATCCCAAAAACAAAACACATTTTCTAGCCCTACTATCAAATTTAACACGATGATTGGCCAAGGTAGATGCAAAATAAAGAGATCCAAAAACTTTAAATTCAGACTAAGAAGGTGCAGTAGTAAATAAACGTTCAAAAGGAGTAGAATTGGCAATGACCCCGCGGGAGGGGGGGGGGGGAAGCGATTTATGATATAATTGGCATGCATAGCAGCAAAAGACCCGTAACAAGTAGGAACATCAGAATGAACAAGTAATGCCCTCTAGACACTGAGAATATGCTAATATTTTCACTCAAAAAGCCCACCACCCAAAAAATGAAGGTAAGCCTCAATTGGGTCTTACTTTCTCTTTTTTAATTAAAAACACACACACAAAAGTTTTGGCTTCCTATGGCGTTTTTATAAAAAAGCACTACATAAAGTGTTTAGTAGATGTGACACTCTTTTTAAAAAGTGTAACATTTTTGACTATTTTTCTAAAAAAAAAAGCAGAAGGTATGATACTTTTTAAGAAGGGCCACAAT
The DNA here is from genome assembly GCA_037177275.1 of Acacia concinna. Taxonomy (NCBI): domain Eukaryota; kingdom Viridiplantae; phylum Streptophyta; class Magnoliopsida; order Fabales; family Fabaceae; genus Acacia; species Acacia concinna. Next base: position 8,384,768 of record JBAGKO010000002.1, on the reverse strand, counting down.
ATGTGTGTTACTTTTATCCCTTTTTGTAGAAGTGAAATTGATATGTTATCATTAATATTCCCTAAATCCCTAATTTCCTTTGTTTAGTCCTAATTAGGATTAGTAGGATAATTGGGCCATTAGCATGATATTGGGTTGGGGTTATGTTTAAGCCCAAAGTAGCAGCGCTATAGCTATTAGTATGTTATTACTGTTATTAACTTACAAATAGCATTTCATATGGTTATTCTCGGATTATTCAATCAGATTTGTTCATATGGTTATTCCCGAATTATTCAATCAGATTTGTTGTACAGTTTCAGAATTCCAGAATTAGCAATAAAGATTACCAGCATTTTCTTTGTCTTTATCTCTCTGTTTCTCTTCTCTTTCTCCTCTTTTCTTATCTTTCTACCAATAACATAACAAGTGGTATCAGAGCCATTGATTCTCGACACACATCACCTACATTGATCCATCATGACTTCCAAGACACGGACTCAAGAAGTTGAAGAAATATTTCAGGCAGCGTCAGTCAAAGCAATCAGAGGAGCATTGGCGAACTTAAACATCAACCAGGAACGGCCAAGAAATGGCCATCACGAGATCATCCGTCACCAACAGTATGAGAATGGCCACCAGTGGACTTCCCAATACACCAAGATGGATTTTCCAAAATTCTCGAAGAGTGACGTACCATCGTGGATTCTATGTTGCGAAAGATTCTTTGAACTTGATGGCACACTTGATGAAGCTCGAGTAAAAATAGCCAGCATACACCTCGATGAAGATGCCTGGCAGTGGCACGCAGTACGCGCAAAAAGGTAGGGAGCCAATATTTTGACATGGCCAGAATATGCTGAGGAATTGAAAGAATGCTTCGGACTGCTTTACAAGTTGCCGATGGGGGACCTCCTTCGTCTTTGACAATGAGGAACGTTGCAAGATTTTAATTCTTGGTTTGATACTTACTCGGCCAAGATGGAGTTTTCTGAAGAGCTTCTCGTCAATGCCTATTTGTCTTTGATTAATGAAGAAATCTCAGGGTCTGATCGAACCCGGATTAGTCGCTTTTCCGGTCGTCAGATGATTGCACCAAATATGTAATATAGTGCGCAACCAATAGTTCTTCTCTCAAGGAGCTATTATTTGGCATTCCTAAGTAATTTCCTAATTTCTAACTAAACTAATTAGTAGGTTAA
>JBAGKO010000002.1:8371449-8383487 GCA_037177275.1 Acacia concinna | reverse complement strand
AAATGCATAATGCAAACTTTTGATCTTTAACATTTGGCAAACATATTTGACATCATCAAAACTAATCTTGTATCTAATAGGTTGTGCATGCTAGATTACATGTAATCATGAGATGGGATTATTTTTTCCTTAAAGAGGAATGAAAGGGCTTTCTAAGGAACTAAGAACCACTGCGTTCCAATTTTTCTAGAATTAATTATAATTTTTCAAAGTTGATAAAAATAAGAGGCAAGTGAATAGTATAGTGATAAGAAGAAATTTTCAACCCTTTTTTTTCTAACTTAAAGTCATAACTAGTGGTTTCAATAGCTCTATTATAGTAAGGTAAAGGGTATAAAAGTAAGGTGTTATAGAAATCAAGATTCAAACTCTTGGATGTGATATTAGAGGTCCATATGCTCAATTGGAGGTTAATTAGAATGGGTCAATTTGAAGATAAAAATGACTTATATAGAAGTTACACCATCTTCACCTGAATGATCACTCGAGTAACTACTATGGTGATGAATTTCTGACCACTTGAGTGATGCATTCTTTGTCATGCTCTGTTTTTGTCTAATAGAACAGAGGTTTAGTCTTTTGATTGTATTTTTCATGCCACACACCCCTATTGATGTGAAACTTGTTTTATATGAAACTAGACTCACAAAGAGTTGCATAGAAACCAATATCAAGCTCATAAAAGGTCATATTAAAGAGATATTGATGTCAAAAGTTACTACTCAAACATGCCACAAGTTCCAGAATAGCAATCATTCTTTTGATTTATAGCTTTATATTGACAACGAAATGTGGAGTGATTCTTGCTGTGTTGGAGAGATAGCTTAAAGAGATTTTTGTGGATAGTTCATTTGCTTAATTTGGAGTTATATGATCTGATCACTCAAGTGATGTCCAAATTCACCATGTAGTGATGCATTGTTCCCTCCGTAAGCTCTAAGAGATCATCTGAGTGATGTATGAACATCATTAGCTAGTCACCATGTAGTGTTGCACTGTTCCCTTCAAAATTCTAAGAGATCACTCGAGTGATATTCTACACAATTTGAATTATCGTCTTGGATTTCATAATTTTCTCTCAAACTCATACAAACCTTAATTATGTTGTTCCTAATCATCATTAATCAAATTTATATGAATATTAGAGGTGATTAAACTTGGATGAAGATTCAACAGACAAAAAGGAAAATATATCAGAAGTTCTAACGGCTACTTATTACAGTAACATTTTGAGAAGCTCAATGAAAAGAAAGTGTCCAACGGCCATCAAACATCATCACCTATAAATAGAATATGCATCCAAAAGCAAAGGCACAAGAGCTTGAGCACATTGTGTCAAAATGCCAAAACTCTAAATCCATCACCATCTCATATACTCTCTATTTATCTATTTCTCATTGCTATGTAATTTACATTAGAGAAAAACAATTCATTGTATTTCAGTAATTATTATTCACTTCTTAGAGAGAAGATAGGTTGTAATCTTTTATCATCAAAGTTGTATCCTTGCACAATGTAATGGAATTATCTCAATAAGAGAATTGTAAACACAAGTTTCCAACCAAACTTGTGGAATTGTAGAGGCTTCTCTTATACCCAGATTACAATAAGAAAATAGTACATTAAAAATCTCAAAAGGAACCTGGAAATTAGACGTAGGTCAGTGGAAGATCGAACTAGGATAAGTCTATGTTTACAACTTCTCTTTCATTGTCTCTTATATTTCTAACATATCTAACTTAATTATTTAAGTGTTGGTTTATGGATAATTATCTTTATACTTATTATTATTACTATGCAAAATGATTTAATAGTTTTTGAGTTTTTATCTTACATCCAATTCACCCCCTTAAGTGATAGCCGGTTATAACACGTTCTACTATTTATCCTCATATTAGGGAAAAAACACTAGTGATATACAATTATCTCAAACGTAGGATAAGAAAACAAGGAAAAGATGGTGGTAAAAATGAAGTCGTACTTTCACTTTTTGTTTAATTTTCTTCATTTTTTTGTATTTTTTATTTAATTGAATTATAAAGAAAATCACCCAAACTTTTAGGTTTTATAAATAACTCGCATATAATTAATTTCACTCATAATTTATCAACATATAAATTAAATTTTAAAGAATTTAGTTGTATGTAGCTCAAAATCTGAAAAGTTACATGCACGCAACAATGAAGTTTAAGACGTAGCATAAAATTAAAAGTTTGAGGATATTGCCATAAATTTAAAATTTGAAAAGAATTTTGTTAAAAAATTTTAAAGTTTAGAGAAATTATTGACATATGGCATATTATTCATCTAATTATATAAATGGCTAAGCTGCATGTTGTGCTTTAAATTATTTTTTCAATTGCATCCAATGTACTAAGGTATTTTGTGATATGTTTAAGGTGTTAAAATAACCTTAAACTTTTGTCAAAAGTACAACAATAAAAACAAACTATTTTTTAAAACGAAAATAACCATAAATTTTTAAAATTGGGGAAAACCATTAAACTTAACTATCTTCCATTTAGTACAATGGGAAAAATTAATATTTTGACCTTTAAAATTTTGACTCACTTATAACTTAGTATTTAGAGTTTGACTCCCTGAAAAACATTAGGAATTGAATTGGAAGCAAATCAAAGGTCACATGCCAAAAGAGTAATGTTCCCCATTGTAATAAATGGAAATTGATTGGGTTTAATGGTATTGCCCCAATTTTGAAAATTTCTGGTTAATTTTACTTTTAAAAAATAGTTTATGGTTGTTGTTGATGTATTCAGCATCCTAAAGTATGTTTACATCAAGTTCCCTCATCACCCTATAGCATTTTGTGTCACTTTCCATTTAACAATTTAGATAATTTAAGGTGTTGCATACACCTAAAAAAATGCTTTAAGGTATTTGAAACACCCAAAAAATAATTTAAAGTTCTAAATGCGCCTAAAAAATATATTAAACGATGAGCACACTTCAAAAAATACTTCATGATACTAAATGTATTGCAAAATATTTTACCTAGATAGAAAGAAAAGTGAGTGAAGTATAATAAGGGGAATAGAATACTGCAAGCAAAAAAAAAATACTAGGAGTAAAAACTTTCAAAAAAAAAACAGTAAAAAATTTACTACTTTTGATCACTTTTTAATAATATTCTTTCTGCCATAATTAATTTTCTTTCCACCAAACATAGGATAAGGCATGAATGCCCCTTAGCCTTATATTAAATTCATGGACTTTTGTGTAGTTTAATATTTTAATTATTGAAGCAATCATAAAATAAGGCCCTGGCGAAGGTCAGCCCCATTCCGCAGGGCTACTCCATTAAGAAGGACGGCAAAGGGCAAATATGGGGCAATTGTCGTATGGAATTTGGGACAACTCAAAGGATTATTTATTTATTTAGTTTTTTTTTTCTTGCCAACAAGTAAAAGGATCATTCTAATTATTGATAAAAATAAATTATGCTACTTCTTTTTTTTTATTTAATATTTTTTGTTTTTATCTGTAAAGTAAATTTCTATGAAATATAATATTATATATTATTTGTATTGTATAAAAATAAATAATAGTCAAGTCAATGAAATAATACTTTTTTATCAAAATTTTATATGGAAATATGATTTATTTTGAAGATTGATAATATGCTTTCGAAAAAAATTATTGTATAAATGTTAGTTATACTGAAAAAAATTAAAATACTTATCTGATGTTACATAAATCATTATATATTTTGAAAAAACAGAATATAAGTTATAACAATGAAAGCGTATAAAGGGTTAGTATTAATTTATTTCATAGTATGATGATTAAAATTTTATTTCATAGTTGGCCAAAAAAAAAAAGTATTTCATAGTATTTTTATAGCATTTTCATTTGGATAAATTGGAGGGTTGTTTTCCCAATAAGATAGTAAGAATTCTAAATTATGCCTTGTTTCTTTTTCTCCCAACAAATTACAATATTACACCTTGTTTCTTTTCCCCAAAAAAAAAATAGAAATTGTTGCATCCTAATTTGTGTAGAAGCTTTGAGCCGTTCAACAATTAGATGGAATAATGTTTTGGTAAAAAATAAAAAAGATAAAATAATACAGAAGTCGTCAAATCTTTTATCATGACCATAGACTACGGTTTTTCTTGTCTATTCCATTAACCAAATTAAACGAGATCTAGAAGTCGTTCAAATAATTCTTATAGACTTCTTAATAACTTAATGAAGAGTAAAAGGAGCGTTCAACGTTCAAAAGCCATATAAAATAAATCAAAACAAATAATTTTGACGGAATCATTTTAAACCAAATTGACCAATATATTTATACTTTAAACCAACCAATTCATATATTTAACTATTTATATGTGGTCAATACATTTTTATTTTAGGACATTAAACCAACCAAAACAAAATATTGTGATGGATTCTCATCTAAGTCAAGAGAAATGAAATGGTTGAATAGATTTGTCTTCACATGCAAAAGAAACAGCAAGTCGGTAATTGTTGGTGAAAAAATAATAGTTTTCGTACATCTTTGAGTGTTTATAAATGTATTGCTGTTTTATTAAAAATACTTATTAATTTATTAATTATTAAATTGTTGGGTTGTAATCCTTTGTTTGGTACCTCTCGTTGGGATTACAAATTCATAACCCATATGAATTTATGAAAATTGTCAGTAAACGATATATAAAAATGAGATTTGAACTTGGAGGTCTTATAAGTTAATAGTCCACACTTCATTTAAAACTTCCACTCTGATACAATTATTATATTATAAGAGCTAGAACCATTATTTTTTTTAAGAAAAATATTCAAACACCCTTATACCCACCATCAACATTAATTATCAACTCAACAAAATAATCCATATATTTATATGGCAAAACTTTGGTTTTGTTAAAGATGATTCAAACACCTATCTCAATACTAAAATCTATTTTTAAGCTAAAACCTTGATTTAGGCCCAAACTATTCAACAGTTTCTAAATTCTGATAATCAATTGTTAAGAATTCATTTTACAAATCATAATTTAAGAAAATCAATTTTATTTAAGGGAAAATCCCATTTAAATACCACTTGAATTTCCAAAACCCCAAAAAGTCTATTAGAATTTCAAAAACCTAAGGGAGGAATCTGGGTTTTCAAAATTCGAATGTAAATAGTAACAGGACTTTCGCTATAAGAGTAATAGAATTACCCATAAGAGTAATGGTTTTCGCTACAATTTTCTGATCTCTGCTTTTCTCTCCCCACGTTACAACACTATTCATCTGACACTGACACTGACATTGACACTGACGCATAGTGACAAAGGAGAGAGAACATGTTAGTTTGTGGATTTCGCCAGTTGAGTAATGGGATTACCCATAAGAATAATGGGATTACCATAAGAGTAATGGAATTCGCCATTTTGTAAATCACTTTTCATTTCACAAAATCTGGAAAACATAGGAAAGAGGGGGATTTTTCGCTGCAAGAGTAATGGGATTACCCATCAGAGTAATGGAATTCGTTACTTTCCGTACCACTTTTCACTTCAAAAAAATAAAAAAAAAACCCCAATTTGGTCCATGGTACCTTAGTGTCTTTTAAAAATGCTAACAGACCTTTTTGAGTTTTGAAAATTCAAGTGGTATTTAAGTGTCATTTTCCCTTTATTTAAAATTTAGTTTTAACCAGTAATGACACGTACATAGACTTCCAGTGGAAAATTTATCAATTCCAATTAAAAATGTATTTCCTCATTAAAAAATAATTTTAAAAAATACAATGCGAAAATTTAAAAAAAAAATGCATACAATGAATTTCCGTTAAAAAAAACAAAAGAAATGATAACATGAATTTCAGAATTTAAAAGGAAAGTTGTTTAAAAATTTTGATTACAAAATTTATTGATTAAAAGGACGTAAATTGAAGTACCAATACTTTTAATTCTATGTATAAAATTCCTTTTAGCAAGTAAAAGATTTAAATATCAACTTTTCACCAGTTTTTTTCTAGTGAAAAAGAACATTAACCTGAAATGGTGAAAGCGAAATCATAATTCATCCTGTTTGCTTCACTTTATTTAGTTAAATCATACAACAACTCATCTAACCTTTCGAGTTTATATAAATAATTCACATATCATTAGTTTCGTTTATAATTTATCTGTAAAAAAAATTTAAAGAATTTATGTGCACATAACTCAGAGTTTGAGATGTTAATTACCATTGGGTAAGGGCTTGGTAAAGGTCAGCCCCTAATCCACAGGGCTACTCCTTCTAGAAGGAAGGCAAAGGACAAATATGAAATATGAGACAATTGTCATGAGGGATTTGGAACCACTCAAAGGATAATTTATTCATCTATTTATTTATTATTTTTCCAACAACTAAAAGGATCATTTGGAAGTATTAATAAAAGTAAATTATGCTTTTCTTTTCTTTTTTGGTTTAAGACCATCACCTAGTTCTTATGAGTTTCAATGCATACTTTTAATTCTATTTGTTTTTTATTCATAAAATTTATTTTATGAAATATAATATTAGTTTTATTATATAACAATAAATAATAGTCAAGTCACTGAAATGATAATTTGTATCAAAATTTTATAAGCAAATATGCATAAAAATTAGTTATGTTGAAAAAATTACAATACTTATCCAACATTCATCTTTTGTACCAACTTTCTTCTGTGCATTAAATTAAATTCTTGTGCAAAAGAGCTCCAAGTTTCCTCATTTAGTTTGCTTCATTGTTTTTCTATCCAGTTTTTGAGTGATTTCTACGGTAGTATATAGTTGGGTTAAAGTGGATTCAAAACTCTAAAATATTTTTTCTTTGTTGCATTTAACATAATGAAGTATTTTATGGTGGATCGAACACCCTAAAATAATTTTAGGTGGGTAAAACATCCTAAAGTATTTTTTGTACCTTGGCGTTAGATACATCAAAATACATTTTAGGGTGTTGAACCTTTTTGAAAATTACTTTAAGGTGTTTATTGCATAAAAAAATAATTTAAGATATTGACATACCTAAAAATTATTTTAAAGTTATGGATGTATCATAAAATACTTTAGAATATTAGATACACGTAAAAAAATACTTCAGAGTACATGATGCAACTTAACACTGTATACTCCACCACAAGTAATTGTGATTATTAAGTTAGTGAAAACTTGATTAAACACTATTGTAAGTATGTGAAGATAGAAATTCACAACTAGGAAAGTGGTAGGTAAATTGTATTAAGGTGCTAATAATATATTAAACTTTAAAGAATATAGTAACACATTATAAAAGGTGATCTTAAGTACTAGATGTAGGTTAAATGGTTAGACCGAATTAGCTAGAAAAAATTGTGTTTGAGATATCTTTCTTTTTCTCTTCAGCATTATTGATTGATTGTTGTATCTTTTAATCTATATTGTATCTTTTACTCTTCTGAATTGTTGAAATATATGATTAAAGATGTATTAGAAATAACGGTGAGAAAAATAATTTATTTGTAATCAAACTTTTACAAAAGTCATATTGTATTATGTTATTTATATTTGGAAAGACAGTAACAAAAGTTACTCATGTAAAAAGTGAAATTTATTTAGTTGATTCATTAAAAAGAAACTTTTGATGGGACATGACTGAAAATTACATAAATCATATCATATGTTGTATTATATTATATTATGTATTAATTCATAGGTCTTATATAATAATTTGAAGAAAAATGATAAATTTTAATGCTTTAAAATAATGTAATTAGCTTTATTAAGATCCTTCAAAAAAGTAAATTAGGTTTTATAATTAGGATCGAAGAGAGTATTATTACATGTAAATATATTGTGTTATTTATATTACCTCCGATCTTAATTATAAGATTCGTTTGACTTTTTTTAAATAAGTTAAGGAAGCAAAATATGTTACTTAATTATATCATATGTTATGCTTTATTATATTATATATTAATTCATAAATTAAATAAAAAAATTTGAAGAAAAACTATACATTTTACTACTTTAAAGGAACGCAATTGGTTTTTTTTTTTTTAAGATTCTCTAAAAAAATCAACTGGATCCTATAATTAGAAAGAGGGAGTATGTTGTAACAGAAAAATGAAATAAAATTTCAAAAAAGTAAAAAAAAAAAAATCAATAAGCCAATAGGACTTTTACACAACTCATGCCCACCTTTGAAGCCCTATACGTCCTTCCTAACATGTACTAAGACTTTAACTTAGATTTTACAAGGTAATAAAACCATTTAATATAAAGTTGTGCGAGAATCATATTGTTGAAAAAAAGAAAAATATTTATTGTTTAAATTGTTTTTGAAGTTATAACTTGTGATCATGGTGTGTGATTGTTTCTTCTTTTTGCAATTCTTTCTTTCTACAAGTGCTTTTCCCCTCAGTTTCTCTTATACAAAATAAACATCTAATAAGTTTAAAAGTTATAAAATGTAAATATGCAATATTAAATTTGTGTTACATACATTATTCTTTTTAAAAAAAATCACCTTAATGTTGCGGGTAGAGTCTTTTCAATTTTAATATAATTAATTTTAAAGTCAGATTACTTTTTTTTATTAATTTAGATCAAGTTAGCTCGATTCCTTTATCATCCCTCTAAACAATCAATAATTAATAATTATTTAAATTTTAAATTAAAACAATCCCATGTGATTTTGTGCCCTCCAAGTTAAAAATAAAGCAAATTAAAAAATAACAGTCATGATTGATTCGTTAGAAAACTTGTGATAATTTTATAGTTTTTAACCACTGGATATTCTCTACAGCGCATCAGTAATATCTTCCTAACATTTAAAAACTTATTAACGTTCATAAAAATTTCTACAAGACAGAATTTAAATTTTATTAAAAAAACATTTTGAACTGATAGATTAGTTTAAAATAGAAGGACTTGGAATTAAAATACTAATATGACTTTTTTTAAAAAAATAGTTCGTCCTTTTCACATTTATTTATTTTATTGGATTTGCATTTACCACTCTCATTTTATTTATAAGTCATTTTTAAGATTTTTTTTTTGCCATTTTGGTCCCAGTTATAAGTTCGCTTACAAAATAATAAATGTGATTTTTATAATTTTACCCATATTAATTGCAATAAAAAAATATATATTTATATTCACTCTTGGAACCATTTATAAATAAAAGTAAAATTAAAAATTTAACCCATAATTAATAAATTAACTAACTATTGGTACGTGAAAGTTACTTAATTGCAACTTATAAGTCAGATAAGAGTGGTACAGATGATATGGATGAATAAAAATAATTCAAAATAAAACACTGGACTTTAATTGAAATCATCTTCGATTTATTTGCAAAATGAAAACCTCGTGGCGAAATTCGTTGTTTGACTTTTCATGCACACCAACTGAACAGGGTCAAATATATTGAATTGGTGTACTTTGCTTCTGATATCACCCACCCTTTTAAAAATTTGAGAAAATTGCATTGAAATAATGAGGAAGAGAAAATATATTAAAAATGTCCCATAAAATCGATAAATTGTACTGAAGTTCTTTAGGACTTTTGTGTCATCAACTCCAATTATTAATTGACCGCTCTGCCCTAAAAGACTCCATTGACAACTATACGGGTGTTTATTGACAACTATACAAGTGTTCATTCACAATTATAGGAGTTTATATAATTAATTTATAGCAAACAAGAGGATTATTTCAATATTTTTCAAAAACAAATAATGAAATGTCCTATATTAAAAATGGAGCAAGGCATCAAGTCCAAGGATTAAAAAGAACTGCAAAAAGGTATCATATCAAATAACACTATTAAACAAGTCCCTAGGGACTATAGTGATATTAAATATGAATGTGAAATTACCTTCTTGCCCCATTGATTAAAAAAGCAATTACCTTTGTATCTATTTTCACAAGTTTATATGGTTATTTTAACAAGTCATGCATTGATGACAAATTTATCTGCTTATCTTGATAAGTTCATGTGACTTTTTTTATAAGTAATGCATTGACAAGTTTATATGCATATTTTGATAAGTTTATGTAACTATTTTGACAAGTTATGCATTGAAAAATTTAGGGAGAATTTCAGTTAGGGAACACTATAGGAAATTAATTTCATTTCGGTCCCAAAAGATTCTAAAACTTCAGTTCATGCCCAAGGGTTCAATTGAAGTCAATTTTGCAAGGTAAAAGACATACTTGCCTCTGTCAGAATTATGGGGAAAAAAAAGAAGCTCTTGATTAATATGTATTGGTAGCCCATGAACATATAAATGACATATGAACAAATGAAAATATGTGGTAAACAAGTGAAAAATTCTTAGAACATGTGCGACTCACCTTCTTTATGAACAAGTTTGATGGCTCATGAATACGTAAATGGCATATATGAACAAATGAGATATGGTGGTGAATAAGTGATAACATGTCATTATAAAAGTTATCATTACAAAAGGTTAACAGTTATGAACAAGCATAATATGTTCATCAACAAAGCGCAACTGATATCATTACAAAAGGATAATTTTCTCAAAAAATTTTTCCTCATTTACAATTGATTACAATTGTAAGTAATTTCATCTTGATACCTCGGACACTTTTAGACCAAGTACCATCTTGAAATTGATATGTCCTTTATAAAAAGTCATCAAAATGACATACCATTTAGACAACAAAGCTTCTTTTCTAACCTTCCAAAAATATTGAGTTGGGCTATATCTATATTCGAAAGAACAAGAAGCTATATATTTAGAACAAAGCTTCTTTGACAACCATCCAAAAAGGACTATGTTATGCTATTTGTTCAATAAGGATTGAGGTTCCTGCAAGTCTTTTTAGTATGACCAGCCTCACAACATCTAGAGCAATGATACACTATTTTGTTTTGAAAATGTGATTCAATCCTCTGAACTCTTAGCAATTTCGGAGGATGAGAAGTCAACGGTAGCTACGGCAAGATAGTTGATGAATAATCATTGTTTCTGAGCTTTTATGGTTTTGCAATATCATGTGTCTCAACTGAAATCATTGGTCTACTCTAAAATTTTTACTAAGCTAAAAGTAAGAAATAATCTTCAACATACGTATAAATATTTCTGTGTATCACCTTGATTGTATCACACGCATATAGGCATGGCAAACCTGACATCTCCCAAGCTTTGCAAGAGCATTCATGTAATAAAAAAATGATGATTTAAACCTGTTCTAAGAATTTCTTACTTGTTCACATATAATTCTCACTTGTTCATATGTATCATTTACATGTTCATAGGCCACTAAAACATGTTAATAAAGAAGGATGAGTTGTACTTAGTCTAAAAATTTCTCACTTGTTTACCAAGGATTCTCACTTGCTCATATGTGCAATCTACATGTTCATGGGCTACCAATACTTGTTAATAAGGAATGATGACTTGAACCTATTCTAAGCATTTCTCACTTGTTCATCATCATATCTCATTTGTTTATGTGTCATTTACATGTTCATGGGCCATCAAGACTTGTTAATAAAGAACAATGACTTGAACTTATTCTAAGAATTTCTCACTTGTTCACATGTGATCCTCACTTATTCATATGCTTCCTTTACATGTTCATGTGCTACCAATACTTGTTAATCAAGAGCTTTCTTTCCATCATTCTAACATGGGTAAGAACGTCTTTTGCCTTACAAAATTGACTTCAATTTGAACCCTTGGGCCTAAACTAGAGTTTCATAATCTTTTGGGACTGAAATAAAATTAATTTCCTATAGTGGTCTCTAACTGAAATTCTCTCAAATTTATATACCTATTTAATAAGTTCATGTGCCTATTTTGACAAGTTGATGTGTTTATTTCAACAAGTGTATATAAATATTATAACAAGTTGATGTGCATATTTTGATAAGTTTATGCGCCTACTTTGATAAGTTTATGTGATTAGGTTGATAAGTTATACATTGACAAATTTATATGCCTATTTTGATAAACATATATGCCTTTTTAAACAATTTATACATTGACAAGCGTTCGTGCCTATTTTTGTTAGATCCTATGTTTTGATGATTACCAAAC
>JBAGKO010000002.1:8351449-8370457 GCA_037177275.1 Acacia concinna | reverse complement strand
AATCGAGTCTGTACTAAGGCACCAAGAGCCTGTGTTAATCTTGGGGATTTAGTGGAACTCAGTGGAGGCTGAGAACTAGACGTAGGTCAAGAGTTGGACCGAACCAGTATAAATTCTTGTGTTCTTTCGTTTAGGTTGGAAATTATTAAAACACTCAATTCACCCCCCTCTTTGGTGATTAGTTTGCTCTTTCAATTTTGACAATCGCGCGAGCCTATTTTGACAATTGATTACACATAGGAACTCATCTTACTTATGTTTTCCTTCTTATAATCAATGTGGGCAAGAATGTTATTTTATAATCAGATTTAATATCAGTATATTCGATAGGGACCTCTTTGATAGGAGAATGTACTATGAGACTTTTTTGCAATTCTTTGTAGTTATTGGAACTAAATGTCATTTTTCATATTAAAAATTTTATTGATAAGAGTGATGTAATGTGATACTATTCATGTGTGAATTATTAATTACAATAATTTTATGAGAAAATTGTGGAAAAATCTTCCCTCCAAGATTTTATTAGCACAAGCCATCCCCTTTCTTATTATTCTCTCCTTCTTCTTTTTTTGTCAATGCTTATCATTTCCTCTTATTCTTAATAGAAAGCATATTTATCTAATTCAATTATACAGAGTATTATTAAAATTAGTTACTACTCTTACATGTGTTTTTAAAAACAAGGTAGTTATCTTTTTTAATTCCTTCATTATCTCACCTCCTTAATTACTATTGAATATTATACATTAATAAGGATAAATTATAAAAGATTAATAAATATAAAATTATACTGTATATTTAAAATCAAGATTTACTCTTAAATATATCTTATATTAAAATCGGGAGGAGTAATAAAACTTTAAACTGGTCCCCAACTTTTACCATTTGCTCCCTTATTTTTTCCGTTTTTATTAAACATTGGATAACAAAGTATTTTAATTTTTCAAAGAAAACCCCGTAAATTTACCTCTGCATTAAGAATTAGTAAGAACAGCAAAGCTTGTTTGGCCGGGAAACACCCTAGCTTCAAAGGCTAGACCTTATAAATCCTCGCCGTGATTTGCGTTTCTCACCGATTGGTTAATAAATCTCCATGCCAATTCACAGCGCCTTCATTAATTATGTCGTGATTAGAGGATATTTGTTCTCGAAAAACAACCAAGTGATCGTGACTCTTCTTGAAGATTGAAATGATGCGACTGTGAGCTCTCTCGTTGAAGAAGGGAAACAAACAAGAACGGTAGTTGAAAGTTGAAGCCGTGAGAGAGTTATGAACAGGAGAAGCATAAGCCTTTTCATTATTCAAAGTACGGCATGTGCTTCTTGTAAGTTTTCTCATTACTATATTATATTATCTGCTCTATTATTGAGAGCGAAAGGCGATGTTAGTAGTTATTTTATTTTATTTCAATCTCTCGTTCAGGATTTTCGTCAAACAATTGTCGGGTATTCAAATAAAATGCCTTCTTTATTGACCAATGACCCTTATTTATATAAACGACCACCCATAAAACCATGCCTTTGTCCCACCACCAGCCACCATCTCTCTCCCATCCAAGTGTTTAAAATAAGCCCCTCTTAATTTCTTTCGTTTGTAAGGATTAGCTTCGTTTGTGCGTATCTTTTTTTTATCAGCCTACAAGTACCCCTTTTTTCTGTACTGTGTCTGTCCTCTGTTTTTGTATCTCATAGACACAAGGGAATAGCTCATTGTTCTGTGTTGTGTTTGCCTTCTGTTGTTAGAAATGGGGAACAGTTTAGGAGGGAAGAGGACCATAAAGGTGATGAAAATTGATGGGGGAACAATGAAGTTGAAGGCTCCAGTGAAAGCTGGGGAAGTGTTGAAGAATCATCCTGGTCTTGTCTTGCTTGACTCTGAGGCAGTGAAGCATTATGGGGTTAGAGCAAAGCCTTTGGAAGCACACAAGGATTTAGAGCCAAAGAGGCTATATTTTCTTGTGGAGCCTCCTAAAAAGCCAGCTCCTCCAAGGAGAATCCGTTCTGGGATCAACATGAGTGCCAAAGATCGCCTTGAGAATTTAATGCTTGCTAGGAGGTCTGCTTCTGACCTTTCCATAATGAAGCAGAATAGTGATGCTGCCATGGCCAAGGAGGAGGAATCTGAGAATGGTAAGGTGAAGCTCAAGTTGAAGCTTCCAAAGAAAGAAGTGGAGAAGTTGATTAGAGAAAGTAAAGATGAGGCCGACGCCGCACAAAGAATTATGGCTCTGTACATGGCTGCCGCCTCAGCCTCAGCCGCCGCCTCCACTGCCACCACCACCACAAGCAGCGACGGTAGAGACAGTGAGAATGAAAGTGAGGAAAGTGGGGAGCTGATGGAGGAGAAGGTGCATTTGAAGGTTGGGAGAAGCAGAGTTACTACAGAGAGTAATAACAAGCCACATGGTGAAGTAAGTTTTCCAGAATTCTAATGAATGAAGATAACTTTGAATCTTTCATATGATTTTTGTTTTTTGGTTTTTTCGAGAATCTGTTAGGCAAAGCTTTTGCACTTTTATGATTGATCTGATATGCCTCTTGAACAGACTTTTTAGCACACAAGTAGTTTTATATTTGGTGAAATATGCTTCATATATTTTAACCAAAGTGATTTGTTCCAAAAGTATGAGATCCATGGATGCAATCATATAGATGGCATTTTTATTTTCTATTTTTGTTTTTAAATTACTAGAATCCAAATGACCATTGCAATCATTTTCATTTGAGAAAATAGGAAGAAAAACGGGTGAGATTCCTCCTTATCAAAGCATATTTTGTGATGTATATATGTCTGTTTAAGAATCTTGATTAACATAATATTAGAATTTGTCATATTCATTTGCAAGTTTTCTGTCTTCGTTTTTAAAAAATACTGTTAGAACAATCATAGTTATAAGGTGGATTATCGGTAACCAGCGAGAAACAGAGAGATTTCATCTCTACTTGTAGATCAAAGGCCAACTTAAATTGACAGTTTGAATGAAATCTAAAGTCCCTATCAAAAGGTGATCAATTAAAGTCAATATATTGTTGAAAATTCAGAAAGCAGAAGAACAACATTGACATAGAAGGAGTATTAGGTAGACTTTGTCTGAATAACAGGTAGATTAATTCAACAAAATACACTACTAGCACTTTTTTACTAAGCCTCCCACTATATACATCTCTTCATTGTTCTTATGATTGATTTATTGATTGATAATTAAGTAGTGACGCTTAGACCCCACCTAATAAGAGCCTTATGTAATGAGCCGCTCTTTTTATTTTTTTTCCCCCTATAAATCCATTATAGGGTGCTCATCTCCCCAAACCCACTAGATGGGAACCTTACATGTTGGGCTGTCCTTTTATAAACCCATCATGCAATATAAGGTATTTATATACAAACTGGTATTAGACAAATTTTCTTCACATTCGTAGTGTGAATTCTAATTTTGTAGATAGGCCATGCTTATAGGTTAGATGCTGAGTCCTTTTCAATTTGTTGGCTATGCACATCAAATATATTCACTTGTCAATTTGTCATTGAACTATCTGTATTTATATAGCATCTACTACTAAATCTTAAGGTCAAATATTTGGGAGAATCTGTAAACACTAATTTTTTTCCCCCCCTTTTGGGGCATTCCAGAAATTGCAAAAGCGGGTCAGCTTTATGCCAATCACTCACCATGGAGGAAGAGAACTAGTGGTAACTTCATAACCACTTAGAGCCATTGTGGGACTTCTCAGTTCTTAACCCAACCTGAGATTTTCTGATGCTTAGTTATAAAATAAACTCGCTATTCAATATTTATGTTCTTATAAGTTATAGATGTGTACCAAAAGTTTCTGGTTGGACCAGTTTGTACTCTTGATGACATATAGAAAGCTTACAGTCACAGATGCAAGTACTTGGAAGTTTAGGTATCATGTGTATATAATTGGCATTACTTACTATATGTAATACAGTGAGTATGTTTTGGAGATAATTTAGGATTAATGAGCAAAATTGTTCAGAAAGTTTTCATTTAGGAGCTTGGATTTTTTTTTGAAGTGTTATAAATGAAGCAATATTTTTCCCCTCTATCGTTATAAATTATTTGGCACTCAACACGTTTTTTAATGGTTAGAAAAACTTCCATCATTTAACCCATTTAGGGTGATATTGATCCGCAAAGAACTTTTGAACGTTGGAGCTTCGAGTGGAAACCTTCATAATATATTTACTCATTAATCATTAACTTATAAGCTCTATTAAACAAAATTAGTGAGAAAACATTTTGCATGGTTGGTTTCCCATGGTTTTGGTGGTTTCCAACATAAAAGTGATTATACTTAATGTGAGTTGACTTAAGATATGTTTAGCCTCCTCTCTTTCTTTCTTTTTTTTTTTAAAAAAAAGACTACTAATCTATCTATATTCAAGTTATATTAGGTCACAATCAAGGGAAAACTATTAAAACAATTTTTTTTATAAGCCCGAATTCAATACCTTTACTAAACTGTCGAGTTCCTTGTTATTTAAACCAACACAGATAAAAATATAATTAGCTTTTTTTAACACCCAATCTTTTAAGACCATCAATTTGATTCTCAAATAATTGTTTAGGTTTAAAATACCACCTAACAAGCTCTTACAAAAAAAATGGAGATTCATGCTACAATAATTAAAAAGCGGCATTTTGACTGAATAGTGTATTTTTGAGGTTTTTATAGTTTTTGGTTGGACAACTATGGTGGTGTTTTCATTCTCAAGCAACTGGGAAAAAAAAAATTAACACAAGTTGTTTCGTCCATTTTTCAAAATTGATAGACGCTATACACTTTTTTTTACCCATTCTGCAATTGATAATGACACATAGTAATGACTACTTTTTAATTACTAAATATATTGTATTTACGCAAAAATATACATTTAGTCCTTTAATTTCACACATGTTTCATTTTAACCCCTTAACTTTATAAGTGTATTTTTAATACTATAATCCTAATGCGGTTAACAAAAAAAAATGCCAATACTGAAATTTTTAATGTTGGAAAAATATTAACAAATGACAACATATTAAGTTGGAGGGTGAAGGTACAAAATTTAGCAATGATCAATTTCACTATTTGTACCTATAAGAATTTTTAGTTTTTATTTTGGTGCAAAAGTACATGTGAACAATTTATTTTGAAGTAAATATAGTAAACAATTAAAGACACTTAATTTCATTTACTTTTTACACTGTGGATCCCATTAGTATTTTTATTTACATTATGTTAATACTTTTAATGAGAAAATATCACTTAGATCCCATGGAAACAATTTTATTTCAATTTTAACAACTTTGATCATAATGAAATTAAGTTCTGTTTGTTAAAATACAATAGTACCCTTTTATTTTTTTGTGCATAAGAGCATTTATAAAACAAAAATGAACATTTACAAGTAAAGACATGTACAAGACAAACATATGAAGGACTAGGTAGTTTAAAAATTTTGGTCTTTCACATATTTGTATTGTAAATATCTTTATTTATCTTTAAAATGTGCATATTTATCTTGTAAATGTTCTTATGTAAAAATAAAGTAAGGGCATTATTGTCTTTTCACTAAAAAAAACTTAATTTATTTGTCTCATAAATACTCTTATGGAAAAAAAAGGTAAGGGCATTATTATCTTTTTATTGAAAAACTTAATTTCATTTTAATTTAAAGGGGTGTCGTAAAATTTCATAAACTTTTGTGGGTTAACAGAAATAAAATTGTTTCCTTAGGGTTTAAGTAATATTTTTCTATTAAAAAAATATTAAAATTATAGAGATAAAGAAGATTGGTGAGACCCATAGCATAAAAAGTAACAAAAGTTAAGTTTCATTAACGACATTATTGTATTAATTGTTTTCAAATAAATTATTTATATCTACTTTTACATTCGGAAAAGATAGTTATTATAGGTGCTTGTAGCATAATTGTTTATTGTTAAATTTACACATTTGCCCTAAATTTAATTTTCTAAATAACAAAGACTGTTACAAAAAATCATCATTTTAGGTTAATGATATAAGGGTCAAAAGACTTAAAACATTCTTTTTAAAATTTAAGAACCAAATTGAAACTTTGTATAAAGTTAGAAAATCAAATGTATATTATTGCCTTCTATAAATTACGGTCTTGTTTGGTTTACAACCAACCAATAATATCTATTTTGACTTTTGCAAATAACCCACGTTACCAATTTAAGTTGGTGACTCAAATAGATCAAAGCCTTCAATTAAGAACATAACTTTGATTTTGGTTCCTCTAATAAAGAAGGGGGAAAAAAGGAAACGTCTTCTTAAAATGTAATTTTAAATTATAAAGTATATGAAAGGATCATGTGCAAGTCAATATAGAAGGCTCACAATGGCATGTGCACATGTACAAAAGTTGTGCATTATCCCATTCAAAGCAAAGTCATTCACACTTTCCCTGTCACACTCACATTCACACACACCCATGTGCACTCAAAGTGGATTTTGCTTTCATTCCCATAACCTCAAGCTTCCGTAAACAACTAATATTATTTTCCCTTTGAATAAACACATTTTTATGCATTAAATTATAAATTTAAAATGAGTAGTACTACTAGTACTATTTATGAATTATTACTTCTTCCGGCTGTTAAAAGGGTTGGTTTTAATTTTAAATATAAGAACTCAATTTATTTTTGTCTCGTAAATTTATAATGTTTTTTCTAAACTCTTAATATTAAATAAAGGAGGAGTTTCTTTCAATAAGGGTAATTTTAATATAAAGTATTAAAGTTGTCTCTTATGACAATGCTACCAGTCACTTAGATAAGGTTTCAAACTTGAGGCTAACATTTTTCTTTTTGTAATAACTCAAACCCAGCATTGGTATGGTTGTGCACGTGGGTAAATTATATAAAAATTAAAGAAAATATGCAAATGATTAAAAGGATATTTTAGAAAAACCAACCTACATAATTTATATAAATAACTAAATTACTTAGTTTAATAACTATAAATTAAATATCTATCTCTTACATTTAGCAAGGGAGTTTTTTTTTTTTTGCTAAAGTATCATTTATGAACAATAAATTATTGTTTCTGAAAAAAAAAAAAAGAATAACAAATTATTCGATTTGTTAATATTTTTATATTTTTACTGATGATGATATTCATTTGATTTTATAATATAAATTGCCGTAATATAGATCTCTATTCACATTCCATCTACGCTTACCACTCTTAACCCGCAATGCATTTTTTTTTTAATATAACTATCTTATTTCTAAAGTATTGTATTATATTTGAGCCTTATCAAATCTAATTGTATGTAATTTTTCAAGATAATGTTTTTTATTCAAAAGCTTTAATTATGTCCTCGTAAATTCTTTGTTTTTAACTTAACCATGGTTTATTGACTTTGATGTACTTTGACTTCAACTTTGTGATTAGGTGTTATAAGTTGAGTTTTACAAGAAAAGCTTTAATTAATTCCAGTTATAAAGAATTGTGAAGCTATTAATACTTTTCTTTTTCATTGTTCAGAAGTCACCCTCTGATTATGAAGACTTTTTACTTTTTCTTCCATTCCCACGTGTGCTTAGAATTATTCGTTTTTAGAGACTCAAACAAGAAATTAATATTAATATATCATAAAGGATATTCCCTCTATTTTTATTTATAAGATCCTTTTAGAGAATTCTAAGAAAATCTTAATAAAGTTAATTACATTATTTAATAATATCATATATTGTATTTTATTATATTATATAGTAGTTTATAAGTCAAACAACATAATTTGAAGAAAAATGATAAATTTTAATATCTTAAAATAATGTAATTAGCTTTATTAAAATTTTCTTAAAATTATCTAAAAAGATCTTATGAATAAATCAGAGGGAATAAGACTTAAGATGATTGGAACACGTTAACCTAGAAAAGTAAATGGGAAATGGAATGTAATGTAAAGCTATTTAAGTCGACATAGGGTAAAGCTAAGGATCAACCTTGTGATATTCTAACAACCACACAACGTGATTATCACGTTCAGCCATTACATAATATCCTCTAGTCCTAAAATGTAAAAAACTAAGTGAGAAGCTTATTTTAATTCTAAACATAATAATTCAATCCCTTCTCTCTCACAAATTCATAATTTTTTTTCTCTAAATTATTCCCATGATTGCACATATACTAAAGAACGGTTTCAGTCCATAAAATAATTTTCAATGCCAATTTTTAAAAAAGATATTTTAGACAATTCAACATACATATGCTCAGACGATTAGTTTAAAATCACATAAAGTGGCTATCTTGTTAACATCTCATATACATTTCATCGTTCAACATCTCAGCAGCACAAAAGAAATGTATGTTGTTATAAATTATCTCACAAATAGAGAATATTCGAGAAGGGGTTAGGTTGGGTAAATTTGAAATAAAAAAGGGGGAAAGAAAGAAAGAAAAAAAAAGAAAAGAAAATATGATATTGGAGGACTAAGATGCAAAGAAAAGAATCTCAAAGCTTGAGATACAGTGTAAAGAAGGAATCTTCACAATTTCATTAAGCTCTTGTTAAAAGAATACGTTCAAGGTTACAAAAAGACACTGCCGAGGGATATATGAACAATTAATAATGTCACCACCAACTCTAATTCTTATTAACCAATGAATGCAATGTGCCAAGAAAAATGAGATCACCATAATGGTATTCATCATAAAAATGAGATAATACATTTTTTTTTTTTTTGAGGAAGGTCATGAAAACCACTGATCTGGTAGAGTGAGGAAGTAGGTAGTCATAGCCTTCCTGAACCTTTTCTTGTACTGCTTTGGAGAAACAATGGTGGGAGCAGCATTCTTAGGACCACCTAATATCCCAGATGCCTTCACCCATGTTTCCAGATGTTTGTCCCATGTGTATTGTCTCATGAAGTCAATTATGCCCAGAACTAGCTCCTTTCTTTCATCATCCACACCAACCAACAATGAGTAATCCATCACATCCACCGACTGCACCAAAAGAAATTTAAGAATTTTCAGTAACATTTTCATTTAATAGAATAACTGTTACCGCTAACCCCCATTCGTTCCTCAGACCAAAAAAAACAAAAAACAAAAAAAAGACGACGGCTCACTACACAAGGCTTCACCAAATGAGGTTTGGGTGGGATAAATGTACACAGTTTTACTCTATGATGTTTAGGTCATATGGCAACAACCTTACAATCACTTTGAGGTTCAACTTCGGAGACTAATGGAGATTTGATAGTATGGGATATCAAGTTCTACATGGAGGAGAATGGGATGCTCAGTAGGATATTTAAGTGGGCTGGTTCTTCTACCTCAACAGCTAATTTTTGGGGCAGGGTTCTCTATCCCATTTAGGTAGCCAATCAAACCCACGACAGCTAGAAATGCTGTCAAAGGCTATTCTACTCAGTAGTTTAAATTGTTAAAATCAGGCTCATAATGGTGTTTATAATCTCTAACCAGTTTACCTGCACAAGTCTTCTAAGTGTAAAATTATGAGAGCACAGTAAACATTATCTCTCCCCCAAAAACTAGTGTCAGGACTCAGAATCATTGTCTGTAATTATGGTTGTGATTACACTCAGTACTCCATTTAATAAAACTAGCAATGTTACCGATGGTAGCAACCAAGAAGGAAACCAGAGGCTAAAGCGTAGACTTAAAACAACATAAAAGTCATTACAGCTGCAAGAACATTGCTGCATCAGACATCCAGTCAGAACATACAAATTCTAAAGGCTTTTGATGTAAACACTAACTAATGTAAATGACAACCTTGAAGCATATAAAAGTGGTTAAAGGGCCAGAAGGAAAAGTTGCATACCGCCAGAAAGGACGTGTCATTCCAAACGGCTCTCTCAAGGCTCCTCTTGGCCTTGCTGCCAAGGAATATGGGTTTGGTTCTTAAGGCTTCTAACAAGTTCATGTCTAACATGACTTTGTTAGTCCCAGTTGTATCTGGGTTGTACCTAGATCTCTCTGAGCCCTTGAGATCATATACCCTTGCTATATTTCTCTTATAAAACAGATTCTCCATTACCATCACATCTATTTTTGTTTCCTTGCCACCTTTCAGATATTTGACAGTGACCTGTTACAAAAAATAAAACAAAAAAGCAATGATATTTTACACCATAATTTCACAATTCCTACAAGCTGCCTTAGAGTCTACCATCAAACCATAGAATGAAGCCTCACCTGATAAATACCAAGAATTTTGGCAAGGCAAGTTGGGCTTCCTGAGTTGAGGGATTCTGTCAGATACTTAAAATACTGAGGAGCGAATTCCTCAAAAGAATCTAATTCTGTCTTTGTGACTTGCTTAATAATAAATCTTTCATCCAATGATTTGGCAAAATATACGTTACTTTTGCCTCCTTGTGCCCTCCACCTCCTGCACCGGCTTAGGGACCGTACATAGTCAACTTCATTGGGGCAGCACTTCTTTCTAAGCAAGTCAAACTGTTTTGCAAAATAACAAGTGACAGAAAAATTCACTTTCCCTCCAGCACCCAAGGAGTCATCACTAAAGGAAATTCGCATATGTACAGATCTTTTGGAATCTGAGAGGAGAGTACCAATAGAAGATGAAGCATCCTCTGGCCCAAAGTTACCATAGTGGATATAATCTAAGTCCAGTGAGCCCCACGCTGAAAAGGTGGAAGCAGCTACATCTTCCTTGCTTCTCTCATGGGTAATCCAACTTCCATCATGCAAATCCAACTTATCGGTAACCCAGTCATCATATTCCTTAGAACTGAGGGCATAGGATATTATGCTAGAGTAATCATTATCATAAACAGCAATAACCCTATCACCCCTCTGAGTATGGGAATGCAGTAATCGGACACCTTCAGAGATGCGAGACCCAGAGGAGATGAATGTTGGTGTGGTGCTTAGTATCAGATTCAGCTTCTGTGCCTCCCAGGACAACATTTGGAAGTGAGTCTCCAAAACATTAGAGATAGGATCTCTAACCATATTCCTGTAGTCACCTGAGGCATGGAAGGATCTTGTTGATAAATGTGATGAAAGGGGCATGCTTTTCCTGATTTGTTCCTGAACTCTTATAGCCGAGTCAAAAGAATGAACTCTCATTGGTTGATTCAGTCTTCTGAAAGAAGGGTTATCATTTTGATTAGACGCTTTTATAGATTCAGCTTGGGGACCATCTGCTTGACCTGTATGAAGAGGTTCCACACTTGAAGAAGGTTGATCAGTTCCAGTCCATGCAGAATCTATTCTCTCAGAAAGGTTGGATTCATCTGAATTAACTTCCTCTCCATCAACATGACCCAATGTAGATGGTTCGGGAGCACAAGGTTTGGGTGCCTCGTCCGGCTGTTTGAGTGTATGAGTTACCAAAGGTTCCTGCAATTTCAAAAGATGAAGGTCATTATTTGGCTGAAGCCCACTGTCCTAAATGCAAGTTGAAACAGCTCTTAATTATTTAACCTCTTCACGAGGCTTGTTTCCATGCTTAATACTGGAAGTAGCACTCCTTTTAATAAGAGAATCCAAGGAATAAAGCCGATGATCCCATAAATGTGAACCAATTAGAAGAGAACGTTTCAAGCGATTCAGTTCAAGAACATCCAAGCTTATCTTCCCTGGTTCTGAGGCCTCTGATATCGCTGACTGTAGCAAACTCTGTACACACACACAAAAGATCTAATGGTAAACATTTGTTAATGAAATAAATACATACACCACTTGCACTCTACAAAGTATAATAGACCAATGATCCTGATATGACAATAAATCTATACCAAATATAAAGTCCAACTCACTTGATAATCATTTCCTTCTATTCTAAGCATATCTTTTAGCTCTGCTATATGGCTATGAATGTCACAAGAATCTGTAGGAAAGGAACTCTTTTTTTCCAAGCTTTCAAGCACATCTGATATCTCCCAGTATAAGGTTTCAACATTACTCAAAAGCTGTAGAAGAAAAGGAATTAAATTAAATTCTGATGCCAGGAAGCAGGAAAAAAATCAACATATACAACATAAATGTTTATTCAGGTGATGTTAACAAATTGAAAGTAAACAAGACAACTAGTATCTTAAAAGTAACCTCTCTAGACTCCTTTCTAATCCACTCCTCCTGAATGTGATCAAATTCCATCACCAATGGAGGCAAATGGACAGAGAGAATATCAATAGGCGAATACCGGAAGAAAGCAACCATGCTCCCAAACCTGTTACATCAGTTCATTTATCAACTTTCAAGCGTCAATAATAAACAACAGTGAATCCCTGATCTGAATACTCTTACCCATAATATCGAAGGCAGTCCCTCTGCAAAGAATGGCCACAGGGTGCAACTCGATTCGCAGTTGCATGGTTTGAAAAGCTTAGTTCCAAGAACTTCCCTAAAGACAATCCCCAGGCAGCATCTGACAAAACCACTCTTCGGGTTGCAGGTGGAACTCCATTCTCATCATGAGGACACTTCAAGCAGCGGTGCCACATCCAAATCTTGCCATCTCTTTCCCCAGGTAACTTGACTGAGGGAAGGCGCCTAACATTGATTGTAAGATTTCCTTGCTGGTGTGTATAGCATTGGACATGGGCCTCCACAGGCTCCTTGCAAGACCGACAACAAGATATCTGAGGAAGGAAAACATCAACCAATCATTTTCACTTTAGAATTGAGAGGTGACAATAACAGTATAACACAACAAAACACACGAGTTACCTCGTCAAATAGGTCATCACGAAGATATCTCCCGAGAGGCTTATCAAAAGAGCCATAGAACTTTATGCGCAGCAACCTCGACTGTTCGCAGATAGTTTTCTTCGACACACAGCGGCTAGAAAAGTACACCAAGATGCTTTGATGATCAGTGGCAGAAAAATAGTCACCAGAAAGTTCATCCTCTTCAATATTATCTTTAGTTACTTCAGAAATTTCACCATGCTGCCCCTCCTCTTGAACCATGGATTCATGCAAGTCTGATTGCGAATGGTTTCTCATGCCATAAGAAAGCATATAGTCCACATCTGATTCGCTGTATGAATAAGAATTAACTAATTCTCCTGTCAAATTAGATGTTACATCATTATGGCATGCATCAAAATGCACGTTTTCAATTCTATAATCTCCGGTACATGCATCAGAAGGAAAACTGAGATCATCAAGATACTCTGGTGCTGATCCCAAACCCTCAAACTTTGATTCAAGACCCTCTAGTTCATTCACTTTAGCCACAGCATCAGCCTCTGATGGGCATATCATTGGAGCAAGGGTGTCAGACAATACAGAAGAGTTGGGGTCAGTAATCGACCTATCCAAGTCAGCCATTGAGTAATTTAGTCTCATTTTAGGTAGGGTTGCACCCTCATCAGCAAGGAAGGATGTCTCAAGAGACAAATGATAAGCTGCAAAGACTGCGTATTGAACAACATGCTTAATTTTGTTTAGATCTTCACGGCATGCACCTTTCAGTAAGACCTAAAATAAAACCAAAATCAGAAACGGACACTTCCACACATCTTACTCAGCCATTACACATTACATAAAGTGTAACTTGAAGGAACTATAAAGAGAAGAATGTAAGAGAAAGCACTAGAAATAATCCTTATCAATGAGTACAGAAATGTGAGAATGCAAAACAAGAAAAACATTACCGTGCAACCTAAACGCCTAGGACAGCCTTCAAAAAACATTAACGTCTTTGATGACTTTTTGTTTGACTGGCTGCCAATCTCATGATCTTCTACAATTCTGTCTAACCGGAACAACTCACAGTGCCCCAGTCTTGCTTTAGATAAACTATCCACAGATGGAGTGACAAGTGCACCAGTGCAGCGGGCTATGCGATCCAGCAATGGCCTTTTCACATTTAACACCAATGATATTTCCTTGGCCAACAGATATTCCAGGGCAATCGGGGACACACTTTTTTCAACCAGCAAAACATTAGGACGGAGAGCCTCAATTTTTGAAATAATTATCTTCAAATGATCATTTTCCTGCCAGATTATATAAAAGCCAGAACAAATTTTAAAACAATATAGCTCCATGAAAATTAAATGTAAGATGAACTCCGTCATTGAATCAAGAAGGCACCTGCTGTAACAATGTATCAAAAGAAGCCAGTTGGTTTGGAACTTTCTGAAATTCCAGTGCTCCACCTAATAGAAGCAATCTCGGGTTTGTATATTGTGAGGTCATACGCTTATGCTTTATATTTTTTGTGCAAACTACACCTTTGATAAGGGTGCTACAAACATAAAAGCCCACAATTTAATAGTCAATCACAAAGAATTGCATAGGAAAATATTCTGTTGGCAAGGTTTGAATCACACAATACCTCTCAATTGGACTTCCGGTTGCAACACATTTGACCTTTACATAATCACCAGGATCCATGCTACCTCCTTTGCTAGTATCTGGTCTAACATAGTTAGCAGCTTGCCAAGCCAATGTCGCAACTATGTCAAGCCAGTCTTCAGAACCATCTTCCTTACCAACCATAATACCCTCTCCCTGTAGAAGCTGTAAAACAAGAGCTCTAAAATGACCCTGTATGACAGCTTTTAGTGGTTCTTTGTTTCCTTCATTTTGTTTCTCTTTTGCAGAAAAAACATTTGATAGGCTGCTGTTGGATGAGAACAAGGCACCTGAGTCACCAACATCATCATCCTCATCATCATATGGAAAGAAAGCACCTTCTGCATCATCATTCTCATCATCAGGCGGAGGGGGGTACCAGATAAGACCACTGTTTTCAAAATCCAATGGTCTCTGTGAACTCTCAGTAGTCTGGTTCCCAAAAAACGACAAGTTGTCAGAAAAATAACCAGAATTATATGTATCTTCAGTCCCTTGTTCAGGCTTTCCTAAAACAGCCGTAGTTTGTTTGTCAAAGGGACCATCATGCTGAGAAACGGGGATCCTCTCTTGTCCCTGCTGTACAGGAAGCCCAACCCTACTGGAAGTAAAATCAATCCTAGAAGGGCTCTCAGAAGGAGACTTATAGCTGTAAGTCTCATTTTTAGCACTAATACTACTAGTATCTATATGTGAATCATTATGCCAATATGTACTTGAAGAGCTGAGATGGTGCTTCCCAATATCCTCAGTCCCATCTTCATCGGTCCTGCATTCATACACACGTTTTCAATAAAATAATGTCTTTTTGAATCACTTGGGCATCATCGATTAAAAAAGAATGTTTGTTTGGACGAACAAAGCACATCATGTTAGAGCAATTTCTCCAAATTTATAAATTAAGAGTCGAAAGACATGAATAAAGCGTAAAGCTATCCTTTAATTAAGACCAAATTGTGGTTACCTGCCAGAAGATAGATGAGTAGACACTGAAGATGCAAGAGCACCAGATGAATCCATGCTCCTCTGGCGATAATACCTATAGTCTTGGTCTAGGAAACAGCGTTCAAAAGTATTTCCCTGATTCAAATTCCAATTCATTGGGGAACTGATTCTGTCACTTTGAACGCTAAAACATGGCGATGGCGGCTCAGGACTTTGTCTGGGACTATCTTGAGGAGAGACTGAAGGATGAACTTTCTCAACATACTTCCTCTGACCTTCATATTTCCCATCATCACCTGAACAGAACTTGCAGGAATTGACAGTTTCCCTGAACCCGGGATCATGGGATTGAAGATCAGGAAAATCAGAAACTTGCATACATTTCCCACACAACCAGCGGCCACAGCTTTTGCAGTTATACTTGTTTGACATTTCATTCAGGTTTCTATTACACATTTCTCTGCCGTTATTGAGCATATCACTTTTGACTGATAAAGCTTGAAAATCACTTCCTCCCCAAGAAACCCAATACCTCACCTTTTCTATTAGATCTAGTAGTGAACTATCAGGTATTCCCATAACATGTAAATCCCCAACAGAGAATTCAACTAGTGCCTCGAAACAAAACAAAAAAAGAAAAATTGTTTAATCTAACTCCTTCTCAAGTATAGGACTTTTTCTTTAACAAAACTAAAACGAGGAAAAAAAAATCTATCCTTCAGCACCGGAAAACTAATTGCTTTTAGTGTCTGAAAATGTAAAATATATGATGAGTAGCGATAGAAACCCACGATAAAATTGGGGATGACTAAAATTACCTAAATCAAATTCCTAATGTTTTTTTTTTTCATTTATATTTTTCCCCCTTTTTTGGAATTTTGAAAACTTAAAAATAGAAACAAATCCTCCGAGATTCAAATAATATCAAAGGAGGAATCGACGACGACAGTCCAAGACTCCCCAATCTAAAATTATTTACAGCAAAATCCTAACATGATACCGAAAACCCAGAAAACAATTTCCACTGTAACAGCGACGAACTGAAATTCCTCAAAATCCATGAAAAGAAAACAAGAAAATCAAGTTCAAATCCCAATGACCCCAGCAATTAGCCGATCCCTGATTCATTAACGAATTATTCAGAAATCGGTTCTGGCATTACAACATAAATAATCATAAAAAAGAAACAAGACCCTTAATAGAAGATAAGTTTTTCTTTTTTGAGCAAACTATAAAGTTGAAGCCTTTAATCTGAGAGAAAGAACAAGACGAAGAAGAAGAAGCAACAGTAGTTTCAGAAAACAACAGATTAAAGAATGAAGGAAGGAAGAAGGAACTTTAATTAGTGGGAAGAACGAGAATCAAAAGGAGAAAGAGAAGAAGTACGAAGAAGGTTCCCTTTCTAACGGAGTCAGGTCAGCTCGCATCTCAAACAACACTTCTTACCCATCTTTCCCGGCCACACTGCTTCACCCTTTTAATATTTCTTTCCTTTCCTTTCCTTTTCTTTTCTTTTCCTTTCACCCACTCTTCCCTCACCTTATTATTATTTATTGATATAATTTATTCTATTTTTATTTAAAAATAAATAAAATAAAAGAACCCAACATTCTCTCTCCTCTGCCTCTTTTTTGAAGTTTTTTCTTTCCTCCGCTTCTTCTAAAACTAAAATATATAAAACATGAGGATGATGATTCCTTCGCAGTTCTTACAGAAAAGTATGATACCACCACAGTATACGAAAGTTCAACTTTTTTTTTTTTTTGCCGAAGCTTCAACTAATTTATAAAAAATAAAAAATAATGAATAATTTATTTAATATATCTTAAATTATAATTTTTTTATTTTTACCCCTTATTAGAAAATATGTTTAGAATTTTAATAAGTTGATAAATTATAAATAAACAATAATTATTTTATAAATACTATATATTGTGGACCAAACAATTCTTTCAAAAACATCTTATATTGTAAACTAGAGGAAATATAAAATATTGGATTATTCTAATGATAAAAAAAAAATGCATCTTTGCTTACTGGTCATTAAGGGCATGCTTAACCAAATTTAATAATTCTTGAAATCGACCCTTTGGTTAATTAATTTCTATTTGGACTTTTTTTAAGGTTGTGCTGGTTTTGATCTATCTCAAAGCTTCTTTAGTGAGCATCAACCGAATAAACCATAAGAAATACTCTTTTTACTTTTAATTATAAAGGCCCATTGACTTTTATGGACAATTCTAGAAAAATTTTAAAAAAGCTGATTATATTATTTAATTATATCATACATTATATTTTATTATATTATATATTTGTTTATAAGTCAAACAATATAATTTAAAGAAAAATGATAAATTTTAATGTTTTAAGTTAATGTAATTAATTTTTTTAAGATTTTCTTAAAACTCTCTAAAAAAAAGTCAACTTAATCTTATAAATAGAACCAGAGATAGTATATTTTATTATGCACCGCCCATGCGGTTGTAGCCGCCGTTCGCCATTTTTCTTCCTTAATGACGCGCGCTTCCTTCCAAGCAACTTCTTCTAGTCTTTCTATAAAAACAATACTATCCTCTTCTTCCTCCTCCTCCCTCAAACTCAGTCTTTCGTCGTCTTCTTCTTCTCAATTATTCTCTTGTAAGCATCTTGAAATCTTTTTGTTCTATATACTTTTGAATCGTTTGATTCAATTCAATCAGTCCTTCAATTCAACCATGGACTCCAAAAAAACAACCACCAAAGGTAAATTTAATTGTAATATTAGGATTTTGCTCCATTTTTCTTTTAGCTTCCTTGCATACTTTTGATCTTATTTGATTTTAGAGTTTAACTAATTAATTTAATTTAGCAGTTGTTAATAGATGGATAGGGGTGTGTGTGTGGATTCACCATCTATATCTTAGAAATATTGTCATGCATGTTTGTAGGATTTGTGTAGAGTTAAGAACCAAAACTTTCCATTTGCATGCGTCCTAAGTATGAAAATATATGAAGAAATTAAAATTAATGGAGGAGTTTCTTTCTGGCTTTGGGATGAAGCATAATCTACCAAAAAGTGTACTCCCTTCAGTTTCATGTATAATCAAATCCTAAATAAATCTTTTTGTATTTTTTGTGAGTTTATGAAAATATTACTGAATTTTTAATAACATAAATATTATAATTTATAATAAGAATATCTCAATTAATAATATTAGCACAAATAACTTACAACATAAATACATTGTATCTAAATATTTTTGGGTTATTAATTTATATACTCGTTATTATAAATTTTCTTTTTCTATTTCTTAATCAAATTTGGATATATCTATGTAGCTAGAATTGATAGATTAAAAATTTTAATTTAAGGGTAATTATTAATTTGTTTATTAGGAATACATGGTGACCCAAACAATCAAGTCAAGTGGGGTAATCAACCTCCTCCAACTAAGGGACCTGTCAGTGACCCTGACGACACTGGCATTACTAAACCTAACAGACCTCCCCCTACCATTGGCATTGGCAGGGGTAACCGGTGATGGCTTCTATCAGTGGGAAGGACGGTATTCTCTCTCTCTCTCATGCTTTTAAATGGTGGAGTCCAAACCATTATAGTACCTACTACTATCTACGACTTTTTCAAATATTTGAAAATTATTTTTCAATTGCCAACAAATTTTTCTGTGATTTTGTAGGGACTTACTTATTATCTCCTTTTAAAGGTGATGGGTT
>JBAGKO010000002.1:8315960-8335537 GCA_037177275.1 Acacia concinna | reverse complement strand
CTTTTTTCTAGTATAATTTTTAAGTTTTGCAATATATATAATATTCACTAATATTCATATCCCTTTTAGTCATTTGCCACAATAAGTTACTTTTTAACATATCAACCAAACACATTTTACTTTTAAATAAATCACTTATTCTACCTTCAATCTAAACATAATAATCTGACTTATATTTAATCTGACTTATACATAAGCCCAATTACAAATAAGTCCGTTATCCCACCGTTATTCCAAACACACCCTATATCTATTTGGTTAAGTTCATTGGAGAATTTTAAATTCAACTATACGTAAATCTATTTCAATCATACTCCTCAAGCATTGTTTATAAGGTAGAAAGATTATATTTTTTTTTGTTCTATTTATAAGTCACATTGTTAAATTTGGAAAATACTTAGGTCAAGTTTTTTACATCCATTTCGTTAGGTTCTCCAATAACATGTGACTATATGTCCTATGTTTAAATTATTATCATTTAATTATAAACTTAAATACAACAAATAGGACACATGGTTACATGTGATTGGGGAACCTAACAAAATGGATATAAAGAACTTGATGTAAGTATAATCCTTAATAAAATTTGAAAAAATACTTATCTCAAGTTCCTTATATTCATTTCGTCAAGTTCTCTAATAACATGTGACCATGTGTCCTATTTTTGAATTATTATCATTTTATTATAAACTCAAATACAATAAATAAGACACATAGTTATATGTGATTGAAAAACCTAATATAATGGATGTAAAGAACTTGATTTAAGTATAATCCTAAAATTTGAGAGTTTTCCTATTGTGAGTAAAACCTGTAAAAAACAACTTATCAAAAGAGTCTTATTAGTTTATTTGAACCAAAATGAAGTGTCTAGCTTGTGGGTGTTAACTGTGTATAAAAGCGCCGTTAATTTAATTTTCGGTGACGACTTTTTAAGGAGACAATTTAAAAGTCCTTCCTTTTTGAGTTTTTTTCCCCTATGTGGCGAACACATAAAAGTGGACTCTTAAGTTTAGACTTTTGAATTACAGCCTTCTAAAATCCTAGCTAGCCAAAATGTAATCTCATAAGCAATAACATGCCCCTTCTGACAAAAAAAAGAAAAAGAGAAAATGACATTTAACTACTTAACTTATTAAATCTGTCTTATATTTTTTTTTTTAAAAAAAAAAGAAAATTCAACTTCACTCGTATTGAATAAAGTATTGAAAGAGTAAAGAAAAATTGTGTGCTCATTTCCCATACTGACTTGTTGATCAGCAAACACTGAATGAATAATACAAAACACTTCGATAACATTGAGAAGGATAGTGACAGTTAGGAATCCAAATTTAACATTGTCAATTAATAACTATGGAACTTATATATAAATATATATATATATATATAATATTATGGTCCTTCTTTAACGATTAAAAAATGTTATGGACCAATATACTCATAAATGGTCAGAAATATATAGTGACTTCTGAAAATGGAACGAGTAGCTTTTTTATAAGGTAGGAGAGAGTATGGTTTTGTGGTATTTATAAGTCACGTTATTAAATTTTATAAATTAATATATAATTTTATCTTTAATTTATTATTTTATAGCTTTTATTCTTAGGTACACAGTATATGTACCTAATAAATAGGGGTAAAATTAGAAGGTTATTAAAATTTAAAGTAGAGTTAATAAAATTTGAGGCTTTTCATATTTTGAGTAAAACCTGTTGAAAATAATTTATAAACTTGAAAAGAGTCTTGTTAGTTTATTTGATACCAAACTGTAGTGTCTAGTGGGTGTTAACTGAGTATAAAAGCGCCGCTAATTTAATTTTCGGTGACGACTTTTTAAGGAAACGATCTAAAAGTCCTCCCTTGTGGCCAGCACATAAAAGCCGTCTTTTAAGTTTAAACTTTCAATTATAGCCCTCTAAAATTATAGCCAAAAGGTAATCTCATATAAGTCAATTACATGCCCCTTCTTAAAAAAAAAAGTATAATAATAACATGTTCCAAAAAAATATAGCTCTATTACCTATTATAAGTCATTTTCTAAAAAGAATATGTGGTTTTTATTATAAATAACAAAGTGAGTATTAATTACACTTTTAAGATTTTCCCTATTTGAATTTTGATATTATTTTTATTTTTCTTTTTTTATCTTCTCAAAAAAAAATTGATGATTTTAGATAAAGATAAATCGGGAAAAAATCATTTTCAAACAAATTTAATGATTTAACCGTCTTATTTTAAATTTTGATGAAGTGATTAGAGGTGACTTATAATAAAAATCGGACTGGTATAAAAATTTAAGCTGACTGAAACAATTTAATTATCATCATTGAAAAATATATATTGCCATCTGAAAAGAAAAATTATCAGGAACAATTATCTATAAAAAAATAAAAATAAAAAGGCCCATTAAAGTGCCTCAAATTAGTTGAGGAAGTTGTCTCAACTATTTACGTGGAACAAGTGGTGATGATAAGAACAACCTAAACAACAATTAATTTGAAAATGACTTGTGCCTCAACAAATAAAACTCTCTATCGGGCTAGGGATACCTTAGTTTATCCCAAAAAAAAAAAACTCTCTATCACACACAACATGCTTAGCATGTACTCCCTTAGTTCACAATATAAAACGAAAGTTAGTTTTAATTTTAAATATAATACATATTTTTTTTTATCTTTATCAATTTTTTCTTAATATAACCCTATAAATAATCCATTAATGATAATTAGGGAGGCGAAAGAACAAGAGAATTTATAAAGATAACTATGGTATTTTAAAAAATACATGTTACATTAACTAATTTTTTTAATATAATTAAATTAAGTATATATGTCTTATATTAGATATCAAGAGGTAATATGAATACAAAATATCGAAACAATGGTACAATTGAAGCGAAGCATTATTGATTAGGATACAAACAAGGTTAAGTAAGGAAGGTGCTGACTGCTGCTTATTTTATATATCACTTCAATATTTCATAAGTGTTAATACTAGAATTAATTCTTAACCATAGTAGTAGTTTTGGATAATAGATTAAATTAATCAGATAATTCAACCACTCAATGCACTAAATATTTTCTTTTGTTATTAGACCAATTTGCATGTGGGTGAAAAATAGACCGATAATTACTGGCGAGTAAAAGTTATATGTTCCATCTAACAGATGACAAAAAAAAATCATTTTTTGTAAACCTCTCACTTATATATAGGAACATATCACTAGGCTACAAGGTTTTTAATTATCTAATTTTCTCTTCAAGTGAGTTTCACATTTTATAATTGAGATACGTGGTTTTCTTAACAGATGTTTGGAATTTTAAAAACAGTTACTAAAAGAAGAAAAAAGCTTTTTTTTTATTGTATGCATGAAAAAAAAAGAAGGAAAAAGCAGTTTCTCTCAAGATAAAATTAATTTTCTTATCAAATCATCCACACACTTATGATATATATATATATATATATAAATGGGGATTTAGATGCAAATTTATCCTGAAAATTTTCACTGAGAAGTAATGTTATCCTGAATTTTTTTTATAAGCTTCAATGTTACCCCATAAGTGTTAAACGGAAGTTGTTACCCTTTTCCATTAAAATGCTAGCACTACATGATAATTTCTTAAATCAACGTTGGTATTTTATTTTATGGAATGGAGCAATATTACTACATTTTAAAATTTTTAGGTAACATTTTTTAATAAAAACTTCTGAGGTAAATTTACACATTAACCCTATATATATAAATTGCTTTGTTAATTTTTTATTTTCTAATTTACAATTAACTTTTAAAATATTTTTTATTTTTATTTGAAAGGAAATATACACACACACACACAGCCAATCATTTATAATTATAATGTGTAAGTGAAAACAAGTGACAAGAAGTCAAAAACATTCACCGGCCACCGCCACCACCCGCGAGAATCACAAATATATAACGAATATTATCAACTATACATGATGATTTTGAATCGTTACATATGAACGTGTTATGTATACTTAGTGTAGATAAATAACAGTTTCAAATCATGATTTATTCAGTATTTATTATAATGGTTCTAATATAACACTCATTATGTATTGACTATTGAAGCTTGATGAAGCCATGATATACATAATTCTGACATGATAAAAAATGGGCTCACGTAAACAACTGTTGGATAACAGTAATACTAGCATAATACATAACATCCTCACATAAACAAGCATTATTTATTTAGTAACATATATAATGATTGTTATGTCAGAATCGTGATGTTTAATAATAATAAATAACAGGCTCCCATAAACAACTGTTATTTATTAAAAAAATTACATTGAGGTCCTAAATAAGGGAATATACGTAAAAAATGTCTCAAGATAAGAAAATACTACTGTTAAATCCCTAAGATAAGAAATTTATTACTGTCAAGTCCCCATTAACAATTCTAGGACCTGACAGTAATTAATTTCTATTTCAGGACATCTTTGACGTATATTCCCTTGCTCGGGACCTCAGTGTAATTTTCCCTTATTTATTTAGTAATATAAATAATGGTTTGAAAGTAAAAACTAGGGAAAATTGTGTTTTGGTCCCAATCAATAGAATTTATGACAAAATGGTTCTGTGAAATCGCGTATTTTTTGCAATTAATTCCTCAATAAAATAATAATTTCTTTCTCTTCCCTTTACTACTGACTAACGTGTCTGACGCGTCAATAAGCCTTTCTCTCTCCTCCCATTGACAACTTAATGTGTTTCGATTAACAACTCAACGTGTTTCCATTGACAACTATAGCCCACTCTCTATCTTCCCCCCATTGACAACTTCATGTGCTATATTGATAACTCAGTATGTTACCATTGACAACTTAATGTTATAGTTGTGAGATATAGTTGTCAATGGAAACACGTTAGTCAGACTCTCTCTCTCTCCCCCCTCTCTCCTCCATTGACAACTTAGGGTGTTTCCATTGACAACTCAGCTTATTTCCATTGACAACTCAATGTGTTACCATTGACAACTATAGCTTACTCTTTCTTTCTCTCCCCTCCATTGACAATTTCATGTGCCCTATTGACAACTTAATATTATAGTTGTGAGTTATAGTTGTTAATGGAAACACGCTGAGTTGTCAATGAAAACACCATAAGTTGTCAATAAAGGAGAGGGGGAGAGAGGGAGAGAGAGAATTTGTCTGATGCGTCAATCCTATCTCCCTCCCTCTCTCCCCCATTAACAACATCATGTACCCTATTTACAACTTAGGGTGTTTTTATTGACAACTCAGTGTGTTTCCATTGATAATTATAACTCACAACTATAACATTGAATTTTCAATGGTAGCACCCTGAGTTGTTAATGGAAACACACTAAGTTGTCAATAGAAACACCTTAGTTGTCAATAGGGCATATTGAATTGTCATTAGGGGGAGTGAGCTATAGTTGTCAATGATAACACATTGATTTGTCAGTGGAAACACGATGAGTTGTCAATGGAAACATACTGAGTTGTCAATGGAGAGAAGGGGTAAGAGAGAGAGAGTCTAACTGACGTGTCTGACGAGTTAGTCATGTCACACTCTCTCTCTTCCCACTCCCATTGACAACTTCATGTGCTTCCATTGACAATCAGTGTGTTTCCATTGACAACTTAATGTGCTCCTATTGATAATTCAATGTTATAGTTGTGATGTAACACAATATTTACATGGTTTTCTTAAGTGTTTTCTAACTGAATTGTACTCGTTTATCCTCATTATGCATTGTATTTATAGTTTTTAGGTTACATTGTTTATGTATTGCATTTTGATAATTTAAGGGTAAAAATAGGATTATTATCTCTCTTTTATATGATTGATTCACTTGCTTTGGCAAAGTCTTTTTGTGATGATTTTTTCAGGCAATCAAAGGTGAATATGGAGCCAGGATGGAGCACGGATGAAAACACTGAAACTTGAAGGCCTAACACATGGAGAATAGTGTTCTAGAACCTGAGGTCGCGACTTGAACCTGTGAGGTCGCGACCTAGGAAGTTTAATGAAGCTGTGCGTTTTGGAAGCAGAGTCAAACCTGTTATGCTTTTCCGCAAAGCTAGGTCGCAACTTGGAAGACCTGAGTGTGTGATCTACAAGTTACGTTTTGAAGTAGGGTTCATGAATCGTCTGTTTAAAGAGGAGGTTACCATCATTCAAGGAAGGCCAGAACTCGTGAGATTTCACAGACGACAGCTGCGAAACCCTAAATTCCAAATTCCCCTCCATTCCTTAACCTTACCAAAACCCTAGACCTCCATCCACCATATTCCATCCTATCTATCCACCATAAACCATCAATTCACCAAATTCTTCACCAAACCTCAACAGTATCTCATAGATTCGAAGATCAACAGCAATTGCAGGAAATTTAAAGTCATGAGAGGCTAAAACCCTTAGCATCTCAGTGATGGAAAGCGAAACTTGAGCTCCAAGTATCAACTAGGGGAGTAGTTGCCAATTTAGATTTCTTTTCTCTTCATTTCTTTGTAAAATTCCCTAGATCTAGAAGGTTTTACTTAGTTTTGAGACTATGGATTATGATTGTAATTCAAGATCTAAATTGTTTATAAATAAGGATTGATACTTGAATTATTGGGATTAATTTATATATTTAAGTTTGAGACTTTTGTGTGTCAGTTTAATTGTCATGATTGTGATTAATTCTTCTGCTCATGCATTACCCTTAGATTGTTGATTGACAATTCTAGGATCATTCATTCATCTTTTCACGCGCACTCTAAGGGGATTAAACAATGATTTAATTGGTAATTAATTAACCTTGGATTCAATGAATTTTTTCATTAATTAAACCATTGGACACAAGCGATTGTTTGGGGTTTTTCTTCAAACTTAAAGATTTAAAACTCCCATTATCTTTTGAGAGAGCAAAGATAGTTGAGCAACCATCACCGAGGGACTGCTTATTCATATTATCTTTTCATCCAAAACCATCTTTCAAAACCTAAAATACCAAAAAGATTTAATTTTTATGCCTTTATTTTATTTGCACCAAAAACCCCCCAAATTTTACCGAATTCGCTTTATTACTTTTGAAAATTAGTTTCTTAGGAATTCCAATTAGCGCTCCTCGAGAAGAACGGTTGGTTGCCCCTATACTACATTTTTGTGATGCAATCATTTTGACAGACTGATTCAGGCAACAGTCTCAGTCCGATCAAGTTATAAGTTATAGTTGTTAATGGTGGCACATAGAGTTGTCAATGAAAACACGCTGAGTTGTCAATGGGGGTGGAGAGAGAGAGAGAGAGAGTCAGGTGCGTCAGACGTGTCAGTCTTCATTCTGGTAGGGGAGAGAGAAATCATTTATTTATTTAGGAATTTGACAAGACCGTTTTGTTGTATATTCTGTTGGTCGGGACTAAAACTCAATTTTCCCTAAAAACTATGAATTTTTATAATACATGATGGTTTTTATTTGATAACCGTGATGTGTCCATATTAGACTCTTTAAGTGAGTTTCTGAGCTAGTTGAACTTAACTATATATAATAGAACAATACCTCCCACAACAAGTTGCCAATCAATTTAGGATAGATCAGGACATTATGGACTTTGTTTGAAGAATTAATGGTACTATTCCTTACCTTTGTCTATATAATTGTTTACTTATATAAATATTCTATTTTTGACAGCCTCTTCTTGTTTGCTTGGCTTTAACACTGTGGAGAGACACAACATATAACTGAATTGACACATTATTTTATATAGGGTTAAGGGGCAGATTTGTCAAAGAACTATTTTGCCAAGGGCACCCAACACAATTAACTATTTTGGGGTGCAAAAATAGCAATGAATAATTTTTTTTGGGGGCAAAAATGGCAAGACCGTTAAATACACTTAACAGTCGTTAAGTGTGAGTCTCATTGCCTATTATTTTAATATATTTTTAAAAGGCTAAGATGCAAATTTAGCAACGAACTATTTTTTTGAGGGTACCAAAGACAATTATTTTTCATAAGATCATTTAGACAAATGTGAGTATTTATATATGGGCATTTATATTAACGCCTCATTTTATGCTTTTTATAAGATCATTTATAAAATAAATATGAGCGTTTACATTATAACTAAAATGACTTAAAATAAACTAGGAAGTTAAAAAAATTTAGATATTCACATATTTGTCTTTCCATTGACAAAACTTGATTTTATTTTGATCAAAAGGGTGCAATAAATTTTTTTACAAGAAAATTATGTTAACCAAAAAAGTTATTTAAATCCCTTTAAAATAAATATAGATATTCAAAGATTTAAAAGACTTATATATAGATATTTACAAAATAAATATAGATATCCATAGATGTAAAAGAAAAATATATATATTCACAAAACAAATATATATTCAGAGATTTATAAGACAACTATATATAGATATTTATAAAACAAATAAAGGGATTTAAAAGAATTTAGAGATTTAAATAATTTTGGTCTTTTATTTGTCTTGTAACAAAATTTTTTATGTTACCCTTTTAGTCAAAATAAAATCAAGTTTTTTTAATTAAAAGATAAATATAGTCATTTACAAGACAAATATGTTAATATCCAAAAAAAATTCACTTCCTTCATTCTTTTAAATCCTTTTAGTTATAATGTAAATGTTCATATTTATCTTCTAAATGATTTTATAAAAAGAATAAATTAAGGCATTAATATAAATGCTCTTATAGAAATGTTTATATTTGTCTAAATGCTTTAACCAAAAAGTAATTGTCTTTGGTGCTCCCAAAAAAATAGTTCATTGCTAAATTTGCACCTTAACTTTTTAAAAATATAGTAAAATAATAGGCAGTGGGACCCACACTTAACGGCCGTTAAGTGTATTTAACGATTTTGCCATTTTTACACCTTAAAATAGTTAATTATATTGGGCGCCCCTGACAAAATAGTTCTTTGCTAAATCTACCCCTTAACCCTTCTTTTAAATTCCTTTACTTTTCTATAATTTTTAGAGCATTTTTAAGGGAAGATGCTGCTCAATTGTCCTAGGCTAAGGTATTATTTCTAAGGGGGAGATGCTCTCTAATTGTACCAGACTAAGATAGTATAACATCTCATAATTTTTATAGGAAAAATATGAGGGGCATTTAGGCCAAAATAGTGATTTTGGAATAGACCGAGTGTCATATTCTGATATTTTTTGAGGCCTAGATGAGATATTTCAGATGTGCAGAGAACCTTAGTCTGTAGAGGACTAAAATATCTCACAACAGTTAAAGTGAAATACAGGGAATGACCTCTGTACAAAGAGGAAAAATTCCGTAAAATTTTCAAACAAAGGCAAGCAGGTTTGAGAGTCCCAAAAATTCTCATAAAATTTCAAAAAATAGTAGAGGGCGTCCAAAACAATATGGCATAGTCAGAATGTCATTTAAGGTCCAAGGAATTTATTATGAATTTTTTAATATTTTCAAAAATATTGGCTGGATCGGGTTTTTGGCCAAAAACAGATATTATCATATATATTGAGACCTCAGTGTTTTGGGCTGGGATATGGAAAAATTAGTACATTATTTTAGGAAATTTTTGGTGCAGTAAAAAGAAGAAAAGAAACCTAGTTATGTAAGCAAAAACCCTTGAAAATCGGTAAGATATCGGTAAAAAAAGGGTTTTACGAGAAAAATTATTCAAGAAGTTCTAAACATCCAAAAATTATGAAATTTTAAT
This sequence comes from Acacia concinna, assembly GCA_037177275.1. Classification (NCBI taxonomy): domain Eukaryota; kingdom Viridiplantae; phylum Streptophyta; class Magnoliopsida; order Fabales; family Fabaceae; genus Acacia; species Acacia concinna. Next base: position 8,325,835 of record JBAGKO010000002.1, on the reverse strand, counting down.
GGCAGCTTCCTAATATTTTTTGGGATTTTTTTTGAAGTTTTCAAAATCTTTAGATGACTATAGAAATTTCTAAAATTTTTTGATTTTCGAGCTGATCCAATGCAAATTATCGGATGAAATTTAGGCTAGGTGGGCCCATTGGGCCCACATGGATGTGGTTAGCTTTGCTTAAGAGAGAAGCCAGAATTTTTGCATGTGAATTCTAAGAATTATGTAGAAAGGGACACTTGTCAAAAAAAGTAAAAAGTTTTTAGGAAAATTATATCTAAAGACCCAATAAATATTTGCATTGTGACCTCACCCTTTCACCTATAAATAAGAGCTCTTCCTTCCCCTTCTCTACACCAAAAAAAAAAAGTGCTCCTGCCTCCCTCTTGAAGGAATTCCACCCCTATCAAAGTTGGCCTCTTTCAGAGTAGTTTCTCGCAGTCTCAGCCTGGTCTTTGATCTAAGTAAGTTTTAGTTCCCTCCCTATTTTAAATTCCTTTATTTTCTAGTAGTTATTAGGATAGTTAGGGGGATATTTTGTCCAATTGGGCAGGCCTAGATAGTGAACCTAAGGGGAGGTTTTGTCCAACTATTTAGGAAAAAACAAGCCTTCCTAAGGGGAAATGCTGCCCAATTGCTCCGGATTAGGATAGCCTTTCTTAGGGAGAGGTGTTGTCTGACTATCCTGGACTAAGATAGTATTTCCTAGGATGAGGTGCTATCATACAGTCTCGGACAAAATTAGGAATTTTTAGGAGAGGTGATGCCTAACAGTGTGGAAATCTAGTGGGCATATCTAAGGGGAAATGTTGCCCAACTATCTCAGCCACGGAAGTAGGGACGGGCCAGTAGCGGGGACTCGGGTAGGGGGGAGAGACGGTCCAGGTAGTAGGGAACCAGGACCCTAGGGAGTATAGGAAAGGAAGGTCAAAAGGTCGATAGTATACCGATAGGGGCATACAATAACGCCATCTATTGTTGTCTGTATAGGCGTTACAGAGAAGTGAACTAGTGACCTAGACATGCTAGAAGAAGAGGAATAACACACCTACACTGTACAAGGATACTCAGTAGCTAGAATCTCTACCCTTAACTTGTTTTACTCTGCTTGTCTGTTTATTGCTTGTATGCCGTGTTTTGGTTGAGCTAGCATGTATATATGAGATGTTGATTCTCTGTTTTATGCCTTGGTTGTTGAGTACAGTAGAGTCACGTGCATGCTCCCAATACATGGTAGGTGCCGATAGAGAGGGCACTAGAGGGAAAATACGGGCATTGCATATAGCATGACATGCATTGTATTACACTGTTATCGATATGACTCTGCTACTATGATTTCTCCATAAACCTTACCATTTTCACAATGCCAGTGCAAGCTTTACAGGAGGTAGAAGAAAGGAGAGAATATAGTTGTTGACATTTATGTCTCCTATTTTGCTAGCATGTAATTATGAACAGTGACAATATTGTATATTTTGGATGTTGTATGCCTCTATATATTAACAGAAAATGGTTGTTTTGGTTAACATGTTTTGAAATTTTTATTTCCTCTGTTATGCTGTACAAACATGACGGTAGTTCCAAAGGCCACCTTGAGGGAAGGTAATAAAATAAAAGTAAGGTGTTATAGATTGCACTTCTGATGGGGAGGTGCTGTCCAACTGTCCCGGTCAAGGTAGTTCTGTTGAAGCATTTCTAAGGGAGAAATGTTGTCCAACTGTTTTGGTCAAGGGACAAGAGAAAGGGATGTGGTTTGGATAATGTAAAACTAGGGTCCTAGGTAGGAAAGGAAAGAGGGTCTATGGTATACTTCTAGTGGTATACAATAATGCCTTTACATTGTGGTATGTTTAGGCGTTGCAGAGAAGTGATCCAATACAACACTAGAAGTAGAGGAACAAACATCGACATTGTGTAGAAGTGACTAGTAGCTAGAATCTCTAACATTAACTTTTATTACTTTGCTTGTTTGCTATTTGTTGGATACTTATTTACTGTGTTTTGGTTGAGCTAGCACATTATGTAGGAGATGTATGACTCCTTATTTATATACTTTGGTTATGTGATTAAAGTAAAATCACGTGCATGTTCGCTACACACGGTAAGTGCCGCGAGAGAGGGCACTAGAGTAGTATAAACATAGCATATGACATTATTTGTATTGCATTATACTGTTATCGGTCTTGAGTCTGCTATTAAGGTTTCTCTAGAAACTTTACCCCTTTCCACAATGCATGTGAAAGCTTAGCAGGAGGCAAAGGGAAGTGAATAGTTTAGCTTGATCTCTTATGCTTCCTGTATTGCTTCTGGAATTGTATATATATTTACATATACTCTGAGACTAATATATATTGGATACTGGCTTGTATACTGCTGTAGTATGAATGATAAGAAATTTTTTTTCTACTTTTTCCAATATACAATCATAATAAGTGGTTCCAAGGGCCACTATAAGATATGAAAAAAGGTCTAAAAATAAGGCGTCACAGAAAGTATGATATTTTGGCTTCTACTGATTAACATGCACATGATCTTTACACTTTTTTAATGTACTTAGGTTGTCTTCCTTTTAGATTTATGTTTTATATTGTTAGTATCATATTGTGTTGTATTTTTTTTACCACTATGTACATATTTTTAATAAGAAAAATAAATTGATACACATGTTTTGAAAGTTGCAGGTAAAACTTTTTTATTACATGACAAATATTAATTCTCCTTTATACACTACACTTAAAAAACTTTTACATTGATTAGCATCTATTTTAATTTCTGTTGATTATATGTTTATGTTGTTGATCACCTATTTTTACATCATTTTTGTGTCACCAATTGACAAGGCATGCAGAAGATTAACATAAGGTAAAAAAAATATCAAAATTAATTAAGCGTGATGCTACATGTCATCATCAACTTTAATTAGGAACCGAATTAGTCCTTAACCCATGGTATTAATCAAATTCAATTGTTAATCGGCGAATTAGTCCTCTAATTGGTTTGCTTAAGAGTTTTAAATGGATTGACTGGGTCATATTTTATTTTATTTTTACTTTTAATAAGCCTTACATTATGTCGCCCTAGAGTTAGAAAAATAATGGTTCGTCATATTTTTACATTAGCAACTCTATTTCATTTGATTATGTGTAGTTTATCCATGAATGTTCCATTTACTTGTAGATTAAGGTTTTTTTTAAAATTCAAATATTACTCATTTCACGGTAATATATATATATTTTAAATAATATTATAGTTTTTTTAATTATAATTGGATTGACCCCTGTTCAATTATAATTAGACCGTTGACTCTTAAACCACAGTCTCAAAAGGTACTATAACCATTCCCGTTTTCGGTGTACTGGCTCAAACAAGACGATTATCATTGCATATATGACTTATGCAGGGGCAATTTGGTAATTTGAGGGCACTGATCACTTTATGACTAACATTTATATATTCCAAAACTAGGACACACCTTATGCGCGTATGTCTCCCTGCATTGGTCGGTAACACACTTAACACCACATGCCTTGTGACTTGACAAGCCACAAACATATCCACCATTCAATTTGTGCAATAATGTGTCGCCATCACTTTATTTAATTCCTCACTAATCAGTTGGTAAATATCACAATCATACGACATTGCCTTGTGCTTACATTAATTAATTAATGCATAAATTGATTAGAAAGATCGGTCTATATTTTAATTGTTTTGTTTTTATGTTGAGTTATTTATCGATACACACATGAAACCGAATTCTCTCCCTGTCCTTCTCATCCCTTTCTCTCATTGGCCTCAAAACTGTACCATTTTAGAGTGAAAATGGGGAGGGTTGTCTGTTTTTTTTTTTTTTGTAAAAAAATACATTTAGCACTCAAAAATATTTTTCTAGTGGCATCCAGTACCATAAAATAATTTTTTGTGTATCTAAAATTGTAAAATATTTTTTTAGTTGCAACTAGCACCCTAAACTTAGGGTATTTTTTCACCCTCAAATATTTTTTTAATAACATTAGGTTTCTTAAATTAACTTTTTCAAGAAAACATATTGTATGTTAGTGAAAAAAAATACTTAACAGTGTAGCTTGCCATATATTGAGTGTTACTTAAAGATATTTTATGCACCTTGTCAAATACTAGGTGCTATAGAAAAAATATTTTATGTCACAAACTTCACAAAAAATATTTTATGATATTAGGTGCTACAAAAAAAAAAACATATTTCAAGATATTGAACGTTAGTTTTTTTTAAAAAAAAACAAAAATTAAACCACCATCACATTTTACATTCAGTATCACATTTTTTATGATATTATGTGCCATTAAAAAAATACTTCTAAATATTAAATGTGTGTTTTTTTAAAAAAGAAAACCCTCTCCTATTTTCACTCAAAAACAATATAGTTTTGGGGTCAAGGAGGGGAAAGGGATGGGAGAAACAAGGAGAGAATCCGGTTTCTACACACACGTATATTATGACACTGATATTCACTTTGAATTGTGTTCTCTTCTAAAGTTTTGGATCTACTAGGAAATTTTGAACTTTGGATATTATTTTTTTGAATAAGAAAACTATAGTTACAAATATATGAATAACTTCAAATCTTTATTTTTCATATTTAGCATTATAATGATATACATTACCAATCAATTAATCTAGATGTGAGTGATAGGATATTTCATAACATGCTTAGCAAGTAGAGCTAAGCAGATTTGTGTTGTCAAATCTAGTTTGGATGGCCCCAACCTAATTTGTAAGTCAACATTCTTTTAAAAATTGTTTTAATGGATATAGAATTTAAAATAAAGGTAATCTCTTATCTATTCATTTCTACTAAAAAAAAATCATGTGACACTTTTTTTTTATTAATATCTGGTGCTCAAAAAGGGCCACATATTATGGCACCACATTAGGTTTTTGTGGTGTTTTGGGAAGTGCCACAGGAATTCCAATAGTTTTATTTTTTTAAAAAAAGGCTTAAGGTGGTGGCACTTCCTACCTGAATTCATTTTTTTAAAAAATAATAAATGTTTTTTCCTTTAGAACCCTATTTTATGTTTGTCCTCAACATTTTAAACGTAAATTTAAGAATTGTATTTACAGAGAGCAAAAATGAATATGCAAACAAGTTAAATCTTAATGAAATGTAACTCAAATATCAAATATGATACAAACAAAAAACTAATAAAAAAAATACTTACTTATTATTGAAAGTTAGATAGAAAGTTGAATTCTAACTTAAACCACAAAACCTAAAAGAATATAAAAAATTAGTTAAAAAATATTATGTGGAACAAGATAACAATCAGTAAGTAACAAGAAGATAAATATAAGAATATCTCATATAAGAGAACAAGAAAGAAAAAAAAAAAGAAACAAAGAAGGAGCTGTTTGGCATACATTTTTAGTGGAGACTAATAGAAAGAAAGAATAATAGTGGACCTTAAGAAAAGATTTTCTCAAACTCTTCAAAAACTCTTCATTTATCAAAGAACCATGAGTAAGCAGTGTAAGTAACTTGACAAACTATCTTTGAAAAAAAATACAAGTTACCTCGAGGCAATCTCTACCACCTCAAGGTAAGTATGATATTTTAAAAACTAGACAATAGAGCATTACTACGTAATCTCATAATCATTCATATAATCTTGCGTATTGATACTCATTTGTTGCTAATGATTTAACATGCTTTCTTACATGTGAAAGAACATATTAGAAGCAATAAAGCATGAATCAAAATACATATTGGCAAAAAGCATTTTTGTGGAAAAAATCCAACGATTATATTTCAATAGAAAGGAAAAATGTCTCATGAGTCTAACAAAAACTTTATCTTCTCCAATAGTCATCCAATTTGCACCAACTATAAAAAGAGAAGAATTCAAGATGAGGAAAGAGAGCTTGTGATCATAGTATCAAAATGCTAATGCTTTCACTCCAACATTCCATCTCTCATATTCTCTATTTCTAAAGGATTATGTAATATACATTAGAGAGCTATTTTTATTTGTACTTCAGTGATTATCATTATTAACTTCTAAGAGAGAAGTTTGATTGTAATCTTATATCATTAAAGTTGTATCCTTATGGTTGTTAGAGGTATGTTCTGATGATGACAAATGTAAATACCAAGTATTATAAGCAAAAAGTTTGCGTTACCTTATACTTAGATTAACTACCATATTTAATGTGAAATATTTTGTAGATTAGTTAAGCAATTAAAGGAGACATTTAATATGATTATGGAAGATGCTTTAGAAGAATTATTCAAGAAGGGGAAGAACATACCAGTTAGAATGTGGTGAATAGATTCAAGAATGAATGTATTAAATATGGGAGAGAAGAAGTCAAGAAAAGCAATGGATTTATTGAGTTCGCTTGTAGAGAATACATGAAGAAGAAGAGAATGGATTGAGCAAAGAAGAACTTGCTAACATGGAATATTAAAATTGAATTTCTTAAACTTGATAGTGGAAGGTCTCTATGATGACTTAATTCAATTTGAAGTAAAGTGGGAGTCATAAGAATTTTAGATGCAAAAGTCAATTCTATGTGAAAGCCACACCCGAGTCTTGTAATTTTGTAAAGGGAAACTCAAGTCTTTCTCTCTCCAACACCCAGGTCTTGACATATTCAACATGCTCTGCTTACATTCAACATGACATAGGCTCAATAATTTGGATATATATCTCCAACTACAAATTTGATTGAGTTGAAACTTGTTGCATATAAAACTAGACTTTAAATGCAACAAATGGACTCAAAATAAGGTTCAAATAGGTTCAAACAAGTTCATATGAAAGATATGTATATTTCCAAAGTTGGTTCTCGATTTCATTATAATAATCCAGACAAGGTTCAATATTTTTGTTATGTCTCTCCTACCACAACTCCAATTGATATACTTCTTTTTGGATAAGAAAGTAGACTCATAAATATTTCTAAAGAAGCCAAGATCATCCAAAACGAATTACATTAGAGAGCAATGAATTTTCAAAATTAATGTTGTGGTTTAACGGTGGTTCCAAAATAGTTGCTATTATTTTGCTCATATCTTTCGAAATACAATGAGTTTGGAGATGATTCTTATTGCATTAGAAGGAGGATTCATAGATGTTTATGTGAATAGGTCATTTTCTAGATCTAAAGGTAAAATGACAAATTATCTCTCTCATAGACTTGAGTCTTTAATGAATTTTGTGAGTAAAGTGATCATCTATTCTTTAGCGTGTGAAGTGTTCCTGTTCATACGAGTCAAGTGTTCTCTTGTCAAAATGAAGGTAAAGTGTTCTCATTCGCTAGACTTGAGTGTCAAGTCAAATATTTCCATTCACTAAGACTCGAGTGTTCACTCTTCTAGACTTGAGTCTTCAAAGTTTTTCTTCACACGAGGCAAGTGTTCCCATCAAGTGTTCATATTTTGACAAGACTCAAGTGTTCTCAATGCAAGACTCAATTCTTCAATTTTATTTTTCTATAACAAGTATTTTAGGATCCATGTGAGTCAAGTGTTCTGAGAAATATATGTGAGTCAAGTGTTCTCTTTTTCAAACTCAAATACTTTCATTTGCTAGACTCGAGCGTTCACACTTCCAGACTTGAGTCTTTAAAGTTTACTTCGAAACAAATGTTCTTAGGATCCATATGCAAGTCAAGTGTTCTAAGAGACATGCAAGTCAAGTGTTCATATCTTCATCTTCTCTCATCCAGACTCTAGTATTATCTTTCATTGACTCAAGTCTTCACTTATTTTCAATAGAACTATCTTATACTTGAATTTGAAGACTCAAGTCTAATTTTATGGAACACTCAAGTTTACTACTTTCATCAAATGTTTTTCTTGAGAGATTCCTTATATTTCCTAAAACTCACGGATGTCGATTATATATTAAGTAAATCTTATAAAACTTAAGTTATTCTTTCAAAAACTCTTTATTTGATCAAAGAATGATTTTATTTGTGAAGAGAGACTAAAGTCCAAATGTTTTATTCATTTGTCTCTTCTTATGAGATAGTGGGAAATTTTAGACTCAAGTTTTCAAAGGTGAAGTGTTTAAACACATATTCATTCATCTCATTTCTAAAATCATTGTATAGAAAACTTGAGTCTTACATGAAAAACCCAAGTGTTGTACCATGATCATATTTCCATAAAACAGGGCATCATAGCAGAATTTGGAAATCATTATTGTGTTCATATTATTGATACCCACTTGTTATTAACATTTTTTTCAAGTGTTCTTACATAGTAAACATCATATTACAAGTGAAGTTGGGGAGGTTGAAGCTTAAGTTTGAAAAAGCATTTTTGTGTTAGAAGTCCAACATCTATATTTCAATAGGAAGAAAAATGCTTCATGTGCCAACGGATTCTTCACCATCTCCAAAGAGTATCAAAGCAATGATGTGAACCCATAAGGGAAAGATCACATGAACCCACAACCAATTGAATATGCTTACCCCAAGAAAGCTAAACAAGGATCGATGATCCACTTGAACCCTTGAACACAAACGAATAAGGACCCGAAGTGTTGGAAGATGCCACAAGGATAATCAAGCCTTGATAAGTCTGTTAGTACTCAAAAGAACCCTAGAGAGAATCCTCTCTCAAAAACATAAGTGCAGAAATGCAACTTTGTTGATTCAAATTCCAATATCCTTTACAATAGAGGGATTACAAGTATTAAAAGGCCACCATTCTAATCTAACCTAATTACATTAAATGCACCCTTGAAATTTGAAATTAAATAGCAAATTGAAAACCCAATTAAAAGCCACCATTCTAATGTGACCTAATTACATTAAATGCGCCCTTGAAATTTGAAATTACACACCAAATTAGAAACCCAAAAGTAAAATTGCTAATTAATACTAATTTTCATTCAAATAAATTCCATAAAAGACGATTAGCATTTAAAGCCCATAATGCTATTGGCTAGGCAGAAAGAAATCCTCCCATGTGTAGCTCTTGGTCCAAACTCTTTAATTTAATGCCTTCAAGCTCAAAACTTGATCAACAATTCCATTTTGATGTCCTCCTCCATCAAAAGGTTCATTTGAACTTGAAGGGTCATTAATTGTATTTGAAGAGGCAAATTGTCGAATATGGATATCTTAGATCGCATCAAAGACTTTCTGTGGTGACATTCAAAGTCGCCGCTAAAAGTTAGACTTTCAACGGCAACAACGTAATGTCGCTGCCAAAAGTTGCACTTTCATTTTGTCGCCGCTGAAGGTTAAAACTTTCTGTCGCCGTTGAACTTAGACTTTCAGCGGCGACTTTGAATGTTGCCACTGAAAGTCGTCGCTAAAAATATGTTTTTTTTTTGTAGTGAGAGACATGTGGAACATGTTGGGATTAGAACATACATCCATTGAAAAAATTAACTTTTAAAATTTCTATTCCCGACCATGGATCTATCAATGACGTTTAGATTAAGTGGTTAAAGAGTACCTTTTCAATTTTGATTGTTTGACCAAAGGAGCCGACGCTACTGATCGTCTCCCTCTATTGGTATCCACACACGAACAATCCCAATATGATTGCGTGCTAGCGCTTCTTGCGTCTCTCTAGGGTTTCTGACAGCTCTCTCTAAAATTTAGTCCGTCTGTACCTTCATGAGTTTTCCAATCTTATAAATAAAACTCATGTGGGCCGTAATGGAAACTTTTAAAATTAATTCTTAATTCAAATTTCTAGATATGAATCTGCAAACTTTTAGAATTATTTCTTGTATTTCAAAATTTGAAATTCAAATTTCTAGATATGAATCTGGAAACTTTTAGAATTAATTATTAATTAAATTTCTAGATCTGAATCTGGAAACTTTTAGAATTAATTCTTGTATTTCGAAATTTGAAATTCAAGATCTAAATCTAGAAACTT
>JBAGKO010000002.1:8303577-8314844 GCA_037177275.1 Acacia concinna | reverse complement strand
CCTAATTAAGAATCTAATTAAGATAATTAACATTTATTTTGTACTAGTCATCATGGGAAAGATCTTTTTATATTACTTGCGAATCATGCGCTTGCAGTTAAGGTAGACGGCTAACAATCATCCAAAAGTAAAAGTGTATGAAGTGTCATTATGAATTGGAATAAGAGGGAAAAACAAAGAAAGAAAACGTTGATAAAGTTTTGTCTCAATTTATACGAGATCTCAAAGTGGCCGAGAGCTTTTGGCTCAAGTGGCAACTCACATGATCACACAGGGAGAATTGTGTGATCAAACTCCAAGTGAGATCAAATCCTTCTTTATTTGGAGGGAGGATTAGGAAAAAAAGCATAAAATCTGTTTCAAAATAAAACAGTTGGTTGGAATGATTTTTTTTTGTCACAATGCACTACAAAAAAACATAAATTTTTCCACGGAATTTGTGATGAACAATTTTTCCGTAGCAAATTATGTTGAATTTCGTGGGAAAATCCATGGAAAATGTTTTCGACGGAATTTCCCACGAAATTATTTCCGTGGCAAATTTTCCCACAGAATTTGCCACGGAACAAAATTCCGTGGGAAATTCTGACATTTGTGACGGAATTTCCCACGGAATTTCCCATAGAATTTTTCTGTGGGAAATTGGGAAATTTGTGATGGAATTTTCCACGGAAAATTTCGTCGGAAATTTTCCCAAATTATTATTTTTAAATAAATTAAAATTTTTAAATAATATTTAAAATATTAATTATTAATTAATCATAATTAAAAATAATTATTTTATTAAATTTATAATATTATTTTTTAATATTATATTTATATTGCAATTAATATATATTAATTATTAATTAATCCTAATTAAAATTAATTATTATTTTATTAACGTTATAACATTAATTTTAAATATTTTTTATTTAAAATTAAAACATATAATATTAGATATATAAAAATATATATTTATATATAATTAATTAAATATAACAATATTATATATATATATATATTACATTGTAATAAAATTTCACAAGTTCATCTCAGCACAACTGGCAATGCCTCACGCGTGAAGGCACCTCAAGCATGAGGTCATGGGTTCGAACAATAGAGGGCAACATTATCATAATTAAAACGCACGGACACGTGACAGCATGAGAAGGTGACAAGTGGCGACACAAGGAGGCGACACGTGGCAACCCACTTCAGATTCAAAAATTTTTTAAAAAAATTGCGACGGAATTTCCCACAGAATCCGTGGAAAAGTTCTGTGAGAAATTCCGTGGGAAATTTACGACGGAATGAAAATACCGTGGGAAATGGATTTGTGACAGCATTTTTTCCGACGAAATGGATTTCGTCGGAAATTCCGTGGGAAATGGATTTCCATCGCAAAATCGGTGGCAAATTCCGTCAGAAATTTAATGTTTTTTTGTAGTGAAAACCCTATAGATTTGTCAACACATGAAAAAGGATAAATAGGTCTCAAAGAACTAATATAAGATTTTGAAATATTGTGGTCTTACCAAAATGGCCCTCAGGGATATAGCCATTGCCCACTATACTCAAGTTGTTATTGCTTTTATTCAACTGGTCAACATTGTCAAATAGGACTCAAGGCGCTCAGATAGTCAATCCTTATACTCAAGTAGTTAATCTCATTACTCAAGTTGTTATTGAGGCTCTTATCGTTGGGCCACAGAGGCCCACCGATAGGGTGGTGCCACTTGGCAGAGCTCCAACGGTGGTGATGAGGGTTCTTTCCTTTCAAAAAAAACTTGAGGGGTATTTTGGTAAAACTACAATATTTCAAAATCTCATACTAGTCCCTTGAGACCTTTTTTTTCCATGTGCTTACAAACATTTTGAGGTTTTCCTAATTCAAATTGTATTTATATGTATTTTTCTCATAAATTTTTTGTCCCAAATATATATCAATTAAAAGGTTGTTAATTACTATTTTTTAATTTCACCCCTATTTGATTCCCTTTAGAAAGGGAGAAAAAAAAGATAGAGGAAACGATAGTTTATATGTGCGTATGTAGAAAAATAAAATTTTAATATGGAAAAATTTGAAGAAACATATTTATAACTTAACTATCATTTCTTAATTCATAACGATTAGTTGACCAGTTTGATTAAAAAAATTGTTAAATGGTAACTTATAATAGGGATCAGAGTGGTAGTGGCAATGCACCACCACATAATCGTGTGTATATAACGCTCTATATATCATAGTTTCTGGAAACCCGTCATATATGGAGAGGCAAAAATCTTCTAAAAGCATATATGATAGTTATAAGTATCAATTGTCATATATATTTAAACTATAAATAACAGTTTTTTATAAAACCGTCATATAATTAGACAGTTTTTGGTAAAACAAAACATCATATATGTGACATATATACACAGTTGTTTTGTTAAAACCCGTCATTTATTTGATATATGATGATTTTATCATAAAAACTGCCCTATATACTCTATTCATATGTCAAACATACCCATTTTTCCATCGTCATTTGAAACTTCGTAAAACATCAGGAAGCTAAGTTTTCCACCTGTGACAAAGATGTTCGAGCTCTTGCGCCTTCCTTTCCCACTCTTCATCACAAATTTATCATTTCTTCCTTATCATATCATCGCCTGCGTCCGTTGTTGCTCAAGTGGGTTGGTTGGGTTTTACAGTACTAGTGCACATAGTGCATGCATTGCTTGTGTGGGTTTCGTGGGTGTTGGTAGCACAATTGTGATCTACTTTCTCTTTTCAATTGTTTGATCCTTTTTAATTCTCTAGTTGCTCGATCCCCTGTTATAAATTGCATCAGCTATATATATAGTTTGACCTCTAATCTGAGATATGTTTTACGTATATTAGTACTCGCTAGCTATTGTATATATGTATACGGATCAGACCTTTTTAATTTCTTCAAGCTATACTATATATTGTGATCGAAGGGTTGTTTTGTCATGGATATATAAATATATATATATATTGGAGTTCTTTATTGACTTAATTTGTGTAATTATATTAACGTTTGATGCTATTTGTATTGATGAAGAAGTTGGGATATATATAAAGAGAATATGAAGATTATATTGTTGTGTGGATGATTTTAAGAGTTTTATTAGTTGCTTTAAATTAAAGTTGTTAGTTGTGCATGCATAATATTGCATGCTTGGAAACCAATTTAAAGTAATGTAGCAATAATTTTGAAGAGAGATTTAATTTTAAGTGTTTTTTTTGTTTGGTTTGTATATGCTCTGGTCTAGGTAAAATGGATAATAAGGAATATGTGTATGCGAATCGTTTATCGAAAGAGTACTGGAATGGGGTTGGGGAATTCATACTGTTAGCTTGTCGTAATCATGTTGATGATCATGGCTTCAACTTTTTGTCCTTGCGTCAAGTGTGGTGATGTGAGACATGTTCATCTAGACACTTGTGAGGAGCACTTAGTGGCTAACAGATTTGCTTAGAGTTATATGTGTTGGACTAAACATGGTGAGGAGGAAGTAGAACACACTGATAGTCAGGCAAACTTAGAAAGTCGGTGTGACAGCCCGATCTTAAGAGGAGGCACTTAACTTGGAAAGGTGTGACTCTACTAACCCCTCAAATGACGCCGATCGTCTCAAAGATTTGGCGAATGCAATTAAAGGGGAGTTCAGCGAGAACCCAGAAAAGTTTAAGAGGATGAAAAGAGATGCAAAGAAGCTTTTGTATAAAAATTGTACTGAGTTCACATTGTTATCTGTAGTGTTGAACTTGTATAACTAGAAAGCGAGATATAGGTTGAGTGATGCGGGTTTCACAGAGCTACTTTCCCTATTGAGAAGAATGTTGTCACCATTCGTGAGACAAAACATGTACAATGTAAATTTGGCAATCTATTCGAGAGACATGTTGAGACACACGGGTGGAAGAAGAGGTCTATTTTCTACTATCTGCCACATTAGAGTTCTGTGAATGTTAGACATTTTCTTGATGTCTGCACATTGAGAAAAATGTATGTGAGAGTCTCTTTAGAATGTTTCTCCATATTCTCGGAAAGACAAAGGATGTCATAAATGCAAGACTCAACATGGTTGAGATGGGAATAAGGGAGGAATTGGAATCAGAGGAGAGGGAATCACGTACATTCCTATGCCCTGCGGGTTTCACACTATCCAAGCAGGAGAAAAGGAGCTTTTGTGAGTTTCTTGCTTTAGTAAAAGTTCTAGAAGGAGACTCATCAAATATTAGCAATGTTGTGTCAATGAAGAACTTTAGGCTTAAGGTTTTGAAATCACATGATTACCATGTATTGATGGAAAACTTCATTCTGGTGGCAATACGTGGTATTTTACCTGTAAAGGTGTGAACATCGATCACGAAGCTATGTTTCTTCTTCAAGTCTCTATGTAGTAAGGTCATTGACCCCAAGAAGCTGTCAAGGCTACAAACCCATATTGTGACAACATTGTGTGTACTAGAGATGTTTTTCCCTCCAGCTTTCTTTGACATAATGGTCCACCTAACTATTCATTTGGTAAGGGAGGTTCAACTGTGTGGCCCACTATACATGACATGGATGTACTTGATTGAGCGTAAGATGAAGGACCTGAAAGGGTATTGTTGAAAACTGAAGTTGGCTAAAGGGTTGCATTGTTGAATGATATATTTGTGAGAGGCAGCTGAGTTCTGTACCAATTACTTAAAACATGCATGTGACATTGGCATTCCGATGGCTCAATATGATGGACGGACTTCTAGATAAGGGTTGATAGGAAAGCAAGTCATCCCTATCTTGAACGAACAGTAAGAGCAAGCACACCGTTACATGTTTCACAACTCGAAGGAGATTGAGGAGTATGTAGGTATTAATAAATATGATATTATGAGGGAAAACCCCAATAAAGCACCTAGTTGGTAATGCCAAAGAACACAATAAACAATTTACGTCATGGTTAAGGGAGCACGTGGATGACTTATACAATGATGATCCTAATTTAATGCTAGAGAAAGTAAAGTTCTTGTCGCGTGGCCCAAGCAAACATGTGCAATCTTTCTCTAGCTATGATATAAATGGATACACCTTCTACACTAGAGACCAAGATGCCATAAGCAAGATGCAAAATAGAGGGCTCACTATTCTTGTTGGCGCAATGCATTTATTAGGTGCAAAAGACAAGAATCCTATATATATATGAATATGTCATACTTTGGCGTGGTTGAGTACATTTGGGAGTTGAACTATATAGGACTTCATCTTTCGGTCTTTGGGTGCATATGGGTTGACAATAAAACTGCTTTAAAAGTGCATGAGTTAGGATTGATACAATTAAACTTGAACAAGATCAGGTATACACAAAAGCCTTTGATTTTGACTGCTCAAGCTAAACAAGTGTTATATGTTCCAGACCTGCAAATAAAGGCTGGTTAATTCTTATGCTTTCCAACAAAAGAAATGATGAGAATGCAGGAGGTGATGAATTCAGAGAGGATGATCCTTTTCAAAGATCACCATATCTTAAAACGCAAATCAATAAGGTTGATACTTTGTACATTAGGCATGACTACAACAAAGGAATATGAATATCAAAGAAGGGGAACTTAGTTAGCAAATTTGTTAAGAAAGCAATTATAACTAAAAAAGGCATTAGTATTAAGTCAAGGAAAAGAAAATGGGATACTTGATTATCTATATATATATATATATATGTACTTATCTTATAATGTATATAACACACACATATATGTAGTAACACCTCTACATTGTTCATTATTAATATATATGAGTGAGGAGCTGAGTGATGTTTTGCATATATACATTATATATTCATTCAATTCATATTTCATCATTTTTGTACCTATGCACATATTCTGCTACTATTTTATTGTATATAAATGCAGGGGACTGATTGAACGTTCCCCTAGGGTGAAAAATATTTTTGGACATAATATATGGCGGTTGTTGGAAAAACCGTCATATATCACAGAAATACATTACGATAGTTTCACTTGAAACCGTCATATATAAGCAAAAATATATGACAGTTAAACTTAGATAACCGTTATATATATGATAAATATATGGTGGTTGTTTAACCCTCATATATATATATATGGCGTTAAAATATATATCAATGAATATAAGCAAAGCAACCACCAAATATAGAAAAATCTGTAGTAGTGTGATAAGGTGGTAGGGACATATAATTACCAACCAAAAATTGTAAAATGTAAGGACATAACCATTTCGTTAGTAATTCAGTCTTTGTCACTAATCCGTCGCTAATTCCATCAATAATAAACTTCTTCCACCTCCTCCTCCTCCTCTTCTTCCTCCTCTTCCTCTTCCTCTTCCTCTTCCTCTTCCTCTTCCTCTTGTTCTTCTTCTTCTTCTTCTAGCTTTGATGTTAATTGATTTAGGATGGGGAAGGGAACGGGAGAAAAGGGAGAAAGGGAAGAAAAAGAGAGAAATTCAAAGACAATTTCATAAAGAAGAGAATATGAAAACAATGCAACTTTTATTTAAATCTTAGGTGTCTAAAGCAAATGTGTGTGCTATTTATAATAGGCTTTATAAGCCTAATCCTAAAAATTAATGATACGATATTTTAGAATGCAATTAGAATAAATAATAAAAATTAAAAATTAAAATAAATAAGAAAAATTTAGCCTTAAACATGGAAACTAGTTATGGTCCTTATCCAAATACAAGTTCTTCGCATTTGGACTATCCAAATAGAATTTGGAGGGTCCAGATTTTATTTTTTTTAAGAGATGATTTTTAAATAAATAATCATTTTTAAAAAATGTTAGTTAAAATATTATCTTTATTTTATATTTTCTACTTATTAAAATATTTTAAAGAAAAGTATAAAGTAAATAAAATGAAACTTGGACTATCCCGATCCCATCCCATCTGGATGGTCAATTGGAAGATCTCGTGGTGCCTATCCTTAACTGGGTACCTTAGACATGGTAGTTTTCAAATCATCTTCATATCTTTTTCTTCATTTTTTTATTTCCATGAAAAAGTGGCATAATTATAAGAGAAAGGCGGTAATATTTTTTTTAGAAATAAACTAGTCATCGTTGGATACTGTGAAAAAACAACTGACATATTTGACACTTTCCAACACAGTACTGGTGGCCAACATAGCTGGTTATGTCTTGATCCTCCAAAAGCGTCATCTTTCTGATTGGCTAGTTTCTGAGAGCCAATAGTAAATTTCAAGTTCCAGAGAGCTCAGAAATATTCAGTGACGAGGCAAGTGGGCTTTATATATATGGTTCAATGAATATAGATGATCCTAACACTGACTCAGTGGGTTTATTTTGTTTTGTATGTGTGTGTTTCTACATATGAAGGGGACAGTTATGATTCCATTCCCTTATTTTGGAAGGTTTGTCACTTTTATATGGAGGACATCGAATGTGACAAAAGCCAACACACAAAACATCAGTACGTGATTCACATATTTTGTATATCTCCTTGGATAACTTTAACATATCAACCATACCTTTATGCTCATTCACTTAGCATCAGCTCACTTTTGATTTGTTTAGTTGTGACTTACAAGGAAATGAAGTTACCTTTTTACAAGGAATGCTTAGTTGAGTGGAATGGACTTGATCAAATATCCTTTAAGTAAGATTAGTAGTTCAAATATTATGAATAAAAAAACTATTTAGGAGAGAAATCCCTTATTTAAACTTCATAATTCTTAGATCTAGATTAGTTTATAAGAAGTAAAAAGACTAGAAAAAGATTAATGATGTTTATATGATCATATAAACAGTTGTTAATTTGAAAGTTACTGCATGATGCACCCTTAGCCTGTGACATTTTAAATAGACATCATCTCAACATCTTTGGTTCATATTTATTTGGATTTATGCCAACACTAGGAAACCTTAGAGCAACTATTTATTTCATGCTCTTATTCTAAAGCAATTTGGTTTGGGTGTCTGTCTATAAAATTCTTGGAATTCAATTTTAATTGGTTACCAATGTGGTCGAAGCATATATTGCCCCCAATGTATCAAGATGGGCATGTCCAAATTTTAAATGGAATTTGCATTCTTATTCTATCTGGTGCAAGAGGAATGTTGCATTACATCAAGGGAAAATGTTTTTCTCTAAATATGTCATTAAGGAAATCCTTAGAGCCCATTTAGTTCAATGCAAATCAGAGGAGGGAAATGGAAAATCGAATTTTCTAGCCGATAATGGCCACTTGATTCACCATTTTCCTTATGGCTAAGCAATGGGTAGATAGGGCTGCCCCGTGGCCCAACATGGTTCCCTCCTATTTATTTTTTATGGATACAGGATAGGCTATACTTGTAGCATCATAACCTGTTTAACATGTAATAAATGGGTTACGGCATGAATTGGTGGGTACGGGTAGCCCATGGGTGTGCTCATGTCTCGTACAGTTTAAGCATACACCCGTTTGAGCCCACTCGTTACAAGCTCAATCAATTTGGGTAAGCTTAAACAGGCAAAACTCTTACGGGTTGCAGGTGTTTTACCCAGTCCTCCTAAGACTACCAATTTTCATCTATATAGATGAAAATGGATCCCCACCAATTTTACTACGGTTCCTCTTATGACAGACTCAAAATCTAGCACTGCTAAAAAAAAGCACTTTTGTGGTGCTCATTTTTGCATATATATGTCATTTAAAAAGCGATACAAGTCTTAGTGCTATAATAAGTTCTTAAAGCACTTCAAAGCACCATAGGACGTGAGAAAAAAATATTTTTTTTAAAAAAAAAGAGACTTTTTGTGGCTCTCATTTGCAAAAGCACCACAGAAAATCTCTACTTTCACTTCCTATGGCGTTTTTTCGAGCGAACGCCACAAAAAATCATTTTTTAAAATCTTTTGTGGCGCTCGCTTAAAAAAACACCACAAGAAGTCTTTTTTTTTAAAAAAAAAAAAGTTTTCGTTTATATTTTTCTTTTACAACCCTATATAATTTTTATCCATAACACTTTAAATGTAAATGTTTACATCAACATGTACAACAATAAAATAAAGAAAATAAAATACAAGTATTAAAAATAAATTAGAAATCATCACAAGAAAACAAATAAAATATAAGTGGTGAAATAAATAATATTTTTTATCTATGAAATTCAATGTCAATTATTACAAAAGCTAAAATTTATAACCATTATATGCTTTCACATACAACCTATATAGGATAACATTTAAATTATCTCAATCATTTTTCAGTATATAAAAATGAGAATACAACTGAAATTTAAAAAACTTACAGTATATGTAGGAAGTTTAATAAGAGTGAGATAGAACTTTAAGCATAACATCTGAAAAAAAAAGTTATTAAAGGAAAATAGAAAGATATAAGGTTACATATAACTTTAAAATTAGAAAAAGAGGGAAAAATATGTACTTACAAGATCTTTAAGATAGATATGAGTGGAGATACTGGCTCCAAAAAAAGTGAAAACAAGAGAACAAATGAATGTTCACTAAATAAAATGGAGAAGGGGGAGGAAATAGAAGCGGGAGTAGGAGTTGATATATAAATGGAGAAGCAGAGAGGAGTGGGAACTAAGATGATAGGGAAAAGGGAGAAACAATTTGAAAGACATGAAATGCTGAAAAAAATAATTTGGGGGGGGGGTACAATGAGCTACTGTAAAATGGGAGCTGAAATAAAGTACGATTTGGGCTAAAAAAAATTTAAAAAGGACTTTCTGTGACGCTTCTTTAAAAAAGTATCACAAGAAATGATAAAGAAAATATTTTTTTTTTAAAAAAAACCTTTTTCTAACGCTTGTTTGAAAAAGCACCACAAGAAACCCCCTCCTTTCTGTAATTATTTTTCAAATGAGCGCCACTTAAAGTCATTTTTTTATATAAAAAAATTTTGATAAAAAATATACACAAATTCTGACACTTTTTTAAAAAACCGATATAAAAGTGATCGAGTATCAGATTTAGTCGCTTTTCCGGTCGTCATGTGATTGTACCTAATAATGCAGTATAATGTGCAACCAATCATTCTTCTCTCAGTGAGCTATTATTTGAAATTCCTAAGCAATTTCCTAATTACTATCTAAACTAATTAGAGGGGTTTTCTAGGTGCATTTAATTAAACTAATCTAATTATCTAATTTTTTGGTGTTTTTAGGGTTTCAGAAAATAAACTAATTGATTAAATTCTAATGGTGATACTAGTCTCTCAATAATGGAAAATTAGGTTTTCATTGCTTTCAAAAGATATTGGGTTCAATTAATTCTCTAAGTTTCTTTTAGAAAACCCTAAGCGATTGCTTAGGGCAACGATTTAATCAATAAACAACCTGCCTAGGATCCTAGGTTAATTACTCATCAATTAATTCATTTTTAGGTTCTCTTAGAGTGCTCTTAAGAATGATGCATGAACAATTCTCGATTTGTCAATCAACAACTCGAGAATTATGCGCGAGAGGCAAATAAACACGATCGTGCAATTTAAATCCACACACACATAATTAAGTCTCAAAACTTAATTAATAATTAAATTGAATTTCCATACATCAACCTTTAGCATAAACTCCATATCTCATAGTTACAATCGTAACCATGAATTTCATCATCCATAACTTTCCTAGATCTAGGAGAATATCGAGATGAAGAGAATCTAAATTAAAACTCATGAACTTCCCTAGTTTAATTGTAAGCTCCAACCTTCAAATCCATCACCGAGAGGCTAAAGGCTTAGCCTCTCATGGCTTCAAACATCCTGCTATCGCGTTCGCTCTTTAGCTCCATGAGATGCACATAGGGTTTGGTGGAATTTGGTGGAATTAGGGTAGATGGAGGCTAGGGTTTCAATCTAGGATTTGGGAGTTGAGAGAATATTGAAAACTAGGGTTTCAGGCTGATTACTCTAAAATCTCATAAGTAATTGCCGTTCCTAATCGTAGGTTAACATCCCAAATTTATAATTAATTGCAAACCCTAATCAAATCTAATCTTTCTTCTGATTATGAGCTCAGGTCACAACATAATACTCTGCAGGTCGCGACTTGGACGTTGGGTTATTCCTTCTCGGCCTGGCTTTGGTCCAAAACGCATAGCATCAATTAAGGTCTTCAGGTCGCGACATAATAATGTGTGGGTCGTGACCTTGGTAGGCAGATCAGCACTCCATGTGTTTGGTCATTCCAGCTCCAGTGTCTCCATCTTAGGCTCCATTTTGGGCTCCGATTCCTCCTTTACTTGCCTAAAAAACATAGGACAAAGTACCTTTGCGAAGGCAAGTGG
>JBAGKO010000002.1:8292558-8303477 GCA_037177275.1 Acacia concinna | reverse complement strand
TCATAATTTTTTGACATCTTTTGGTCATCCAAAAGCTTATGAGAGTATGACTGACTTCCCAACACTTTTTCTGGAAATTTCCCAATATTCAATATTTATGACCATGATCATTTAATAAGTTTCCATATAAGAATTTTGGGATATTAAAAGTACAATTTTAGATTTAGAACTAGAATTGTAACTTGAATTTCCCAGAAAAACTATTCAGCTTTCCAAACTATGAGAATATTCATTAATTTTCACCCCAAAAAAATAATCATTTTCTCTTTAATTGGCTACACAAATATTATTACAGCTCAAGTCATCTCAGCTTCTTCCTTTAATTGTTATGTTTGTCATGTTAGTTTCGTTACATTGTAACGTAATTTACTCTTTTTAATATTATTTTCTCTTTTATAAAAAAACATAAGTAATATTACTCTACAGTAATATAAAAAAATGATATTACTTATGTTTTAAAAGTCGGATTCAACATCAATTAAGAAAGGAGATCACTGTTCAAACAGCCAAATTGGTGAGGCCGTTTGGTGAAATCAATGAGGTGATAATAAAAAAATTAAAATTAAAAGTAAAATTAAAATTATTATTATTATTATTATTATCTATTTATGAAAATAAAAAATAAGAAATGAAAAACAAAAAAAAAGAATGTAAATGAAGATTTGATTAAAAAGAAATGAAAAGCCTTTAGCAATTACAAGAAAGGTGAATTAAACCAAAACACCGAGTTGCAGTAGGAGAATAACATTATTATTCTGTTGATTCTTAGTGTAGATTCAAATATCAACAATGGTTGAGTATGAGGATTAGTTTTTCTAAAATATATATATATAGACTTTCTTAAAATACTCCATCTAATCTTTTACTTTGAAAACTCTGTATATATTAAGAGGGATGTTTTAGGAATAAATATAAATTTGAGAGATAAAGCAAAACAAAATATTATATTTAGGATTAAAATACATATTTTAACTTGTCTAATATGTAATACACATGCACACATTGTTAATGTTATAAATTATTCATTCACTCCACACAACACCTATCTCCTATCTCCTATCTCCTATCTCCTATCTCCATCACTATCCCTAGCTACACCATGGTTGAACTCGCATTGCCCTATTTTTTTTATTACCCTGTCCAGTGTCTAGGGTAGAGCCGGTGATACGGGTTTTAACCGTGGGCCGAACCCGCCCAACCCACCAACCCTGCAGTTATGGGTTTGGAAAAAGTGAGACCATTTTAATACGGGTCTTTTAGGCCTAAACCCATATGGGCCCAACCCGTGGCGGGTTAGCCCGGTGGGTTCACGGGTTGGCCCATATTTATATAAAAAAAATTCTGCCCCTTAATTTTTTTAAAGGTTTATCTAAAGCCTAAAATGTCAAATGGACAGAGGAGAATCAAGAGATGATTCAAGTTTAATAGATGAAGCTTAACTTTAAAAAGTTATCATGTTACTTCTTCTTCTTCTTCTTGTTTTTTTTTAAATTTCAACTTTTGGGCAATTAAATTAATTAATGTATTGTCTCGTTCAGCTAGGTGGACCATGGATTTTTCAGTTATTGTGGAAGGTTTGGATGTTAGGTTATGTTGATGCACTTTTATTTATGTAAGGAAAAAAATTGATCATATATTTTTTTTTCAAAAATAGAAAAAAAAGGAAAAAAAACGGGCTGACCCGCCCAACTCACCAACCCTATGTGTACGGGTTGGGTTGGCCAAATACCAACCCATATAAATACGGGTCTTTTAGGCCCGAACCTGGTGGGTTGGCCCATATTACCAGCTCTACTTCTACCAATAATCTAAATAGGCACCAAAAAGTCCTCAAAGACTAAAATAAATACTTAAAAACAATTTACAAATCCCTATCTTAAAAAAATTAATTCATTTCATTTTCATCATACAAGATTTTAAAAATAAGGATCTATATTGTTGAGTAAGGTAGATAAAAGACGAGTGTTCAATTTAAGCTACACAACAAGCAATATGCTTTATTTGTAAGAAAGAACCAATTACAAGGCTGCATTCTCCTTTTCGTCTGCATTCATTGTTGCTTGCTACATAACCTTGACCTTGTTATGTCTTACAAGGCCAAAATTTGCTTTTAATGTGAAGTTGTACGTGGATCTACATAAATGAATAATTCAGGAAATAAAAAATAATAATTCAGATAATAAATTCAATTAAGAAGAAAAAATTATTAATTTCACTCACATTATTCTCAATTGCATAAGTTGAAACACATAACATTTTTTAATGCAAGTAACTTGTAAATAAAATAAACAAATGAGACGAGCTTTGACCACTTATATTAAATATAATCTTATTCACTCCAAATTTTTGATGTCCTTGTATACAAATAAATAAAATTTGGAGATGTTTCTATGCTTAATACAACTTTCATCTTTTAGGAACAAAATATATGTTTTTATTACGAAAATAAAGGAATTACCTTTTGTCTTCAATTTCCATTCTTCTGATGTTTTTTATTTTATTAATTTCACTTATATTTAGTTATTTTCACAAAATAAAAAATAAGAGCCTCTCTGAGGTAAAAAGAAAGTGCCTTTTTGAGGAGGAAGGGATTTCTTCTATGTATTATTTATTGGAGTCTTTATAAAGTATAATCTATTACGTATAGAGCAAAACAAACTTTTCTAATTTTATTTTTTAAAATTTATTAGGCAGTTAAAGACATTGCTCTTTAGTGTTTAAAGATCTTGAAGCGTTTTTTGTTTTTTGTTCCCTCCCCAAATTAGAGTGATAAGCCCTACTGGCCTATAATTCTCCGACTTATATAGTTGTTTTATGTTGCTAGATTATGAGGCCATTGACCATACATTTATTTAAGTTTGAATAAGATTATTGGCTAAAATATGTATACATTTTTGACAAAAAATATTTGTTGTTTAGATATATTATAAATTATTTAAAGTATTTTTTAATGATAATGTTTAAACAAATGGTTCTGAATTTTAACAATAAAAAAGATGATTAAACATATTACTATTTCTCATCCTTAATGCACATCACTAATAAGATCTTATTAAGAAGAACTGAAGATAGTATTTATGAGTTTAAACTTAATAATATTATTAAAATGATCATATTTATATCAAGTTCTCTAATTATACTTGATTATGTGTCCTTTTTTCGTTTTATTTTTGTTTTTGTGGGTTAATTAAACTTGATACCATTTTAAGCTATGAGCTCTGATGACATGCTTGAGTCATGGTTTATTTGTTTGTTAGACAACGTGTTATATCTAATTCTGGCATTGAAAGTATGGTATACCTTTCCATTTATTGCTTTCTTAATAGTTAATATTTTAAATATGAATTCATAAAAAATAAAAGCATTTCTAAAAAGGGAAACAACTTAATTCTCCACGTCAAATCTAAATCTAAAGTATATATATATATAAAAAATTTATATCAAGTTCCTTGTATCCATTTTGTTAGAATGTCTAATCAAATGTAACCATGTATTCTTTTTATTATATTTGAATCTATAATTAAATGATAATTATTTAAACATATGACACATTATTACATATAATTGGAGAATATGATGAAATGGATCTAAAGAACTTGACCTAAGTATTTTTCTAAAAAAAATGACTATACTTATATTAAGTTCTTTATGTTCATTTCGCTAAGTTCTACAATCATATGTGGATATGTGTCTTATTTATTGTATTTAAATTTATAATTAAATGATAATAATTCAAATATAGGACACACAGCCACATGTAATTGAAGAACTTGGTAAAATGGATGTAAGGACTTGACATAAGTATATTCCTTTTTTTCCCTTTTTCCAAACACATTAAATGAATTTAAAAAATTTGGCTACAAAATTTAGTCACATACTAGTCTCTAGAGACAACATAATTAGGTAATTTTGAATTACTAAATTTAGAAATTTTTGGGATGTTTTGTGTTTTTCTCCCTAATTCTTATTTACGAAATTTATATTGAAAATAAGTTTAAAAATTGTAGCATTTATTGTATCTATTGTGGATGCAAGAAAAAACTAAAGCATAGCAAGCCATTCCATATTAAAATTAGGTTTTGGTCCTATGACTTGTGGGTTATAGACTTACACGCTTCTTTGACGCCACTTGATTTGTTAATATAAAATGGATTAGAATATATAAAACTTCATAAATGGTAATATTTCATAGTGCAATGTCCCACAAAAGGAAACAACAAGGGGAACAAGTAATATATATATATATATATATATATAGTCTCTTAAAGCATTGTTTCCATTAATAAAACGGGCTGTAATGGGTTTTACAAAGCAGGCCACCTCAAAAGCCCATCTTCTCGAAAGGGCTTCACATAATAAAGCCCAACATGTAGCGTATGTTTTTGCCAAATATAATTAGGCCTGAATTGTTTTAGCTTTTATCATGGCAAAATTGAGATTATGTGTTTGTTTGGCACTATATTTTGAAAATAGTTTTTACTGATTTCAAGGTAAGTATGTGAGAGGAGTTTTGTCTCTACTTGCGTAAACTGCGGTTTCAAAAGTGAAAACAAACAGGCACTATGTCTCAATTAAAAGAAAAAAATGATGAAATTATATGATAAAATCACGTATTTACATTTATATCTCAATTGACAACTCTATAAACTTCTATAAGTTACCATTAACAATTTTATGAACGTTTATTAACAACTCTATAAGAATTAAATGTAATTAAACGATTTTATAAGATCTTTTAATAATTTTTTTAGTTGGGATTAAACATAATTTCTCTTTTTATTATTTCGATTGTGGATATTTAAAAAAAGACGGGTTTGTGTTGGAGTTTGAAAATAAATAAATAAAATAAAGGGTTGGGGTGGGGAAATTCCAAAGGGGTGTCAAATCGAAGAGAAGGAGGGGTCACAAAAAAAAATTGGTGGGAAGGGTAAAGGGTTAGTGTGGTATGTCAGTGACAGATACTGACACACTCCATTCCTTCTCCCTCTTCTTTTCTCTATTTTTTTTTTCTTGCACACAAAATTTTAAATATGTGATAACTAATTACTCACACTTTATGTTTTAGCCTTCGTTTGGATTAATTTGTTTAGAATAATTTTTACACTTTATAAAATAAATATGTAAAAAAAAAATATCTCAATTAATGAAAATAAATTTTAAAAAGGATTTTTGTGGGTAAGCAAACACCCCCTAATTAGTAGAAGACATGTTTAAATTTTAAAAGTTGGTGTTTTTTTAAAAAATACTCCCTTCTGTTATTGTTTTTTTATAAGTAAATTTTTTTAATTGTGAAAAATAAACTTTAATTAAGATTAGATAAAAATAATATATATATATATTTATAAAATGCTATGTATTTTTCAAACATCTCATATTTTTGAGAAAATGAGGATAGATAATGAATAGAAAATACATGAGAGATGATAAATAGAAAATATGAGAGACAATAGTCAATAATTGATTAAACAACAAAGAATTAGTGATGAGCAGATGATATTTAATATAAATTTATCATTTAATAGGGCTAGAAAAAAATTGTTGTTTAAATTTTAAGACAAGAAAAAAAAGTTGTTTCTATTATGAACCAATCATAAGAAAAAAAAGTTGTATATAAAAAGGATTGGGAGAGTAGTTTAGAAAATTGATATTATCTTAAATGTAAGATATATTTTTCATATTTTTCAATATTTGTTTAATTTATCCTTATTAAGATTTCTTCAATAATAATTAAAGAGGAGGGGAATTATATATTTATGAAAAATGACTAAAATGTTTTATAAAATATATATTATGTTAACTAACTTTTTTAATTTAATCAAATTAAATAAACGTAGTATGTCTTATATGATATTCTCTTCTTCTCTCCCAAAACAAAGTCTATTTATTAATTAAATATTAACGTCACCATAATATATCAATTTATAATAATTAGAGAATTTAAAATCAATATTACTTGTAAAAAAAGACAAAAGTGTATCATTGATTACAATTTGAGAGAATGAAAAAGTGGAATTAAACATTTTGAATAGAGAATTAGAGATAAAATGTAAGTGGATTAATTAAAAATAATTAACTACAATTATCCCCGTTTTTAAATTAAATTTATTAAAATCTCCTCTCACTCTATTTCCTTCCAATGTTCCTATAAGTAATTCACGTAGATTTTATAGTATAGAGCTGAATCATAGAATGAATAATTTATCAATAATTTGACTTGTTTGTAAGGAAAAAAAATAGTTTTTTTTAATCCAAAAGGAGAAAGTATATTAATAATATGGAGGGACATAGATATTTATTTGATAGACTGTATTAGATGAGGGCCGCTGCAGGCAGCTGGCCTCGTGAAAAAGCAGACTTCTTGTGGTGGGCGTTTTCGGGAGTGGTGCTTCCTTATCGAATCATACGAAATAATTATAGATATTCTAAAATTTTTTATTTTAAAAATAAGAATCTTTCTAAATTAAATGGAGAATTTTTTTGGTCATCAAATGAAGACATTTTATGTTTATTGAATCTGAGCACCAATAAATCTAGACACTCTTTTCTTTTAAATATGAATTGGAATCACTATGTTATCAGACATTTAACATCATGACTGGGCTAAAAAAATCTACCCTTCGTTAATTTCCACCTTTTGTAGGAAAGGATGAGGTTGACCTAGCAAACAAAAAATACTATATATGTTAAATATTATATATGTTATATGTTGTGAGCATATTTAGCTAACTGTTCAGAAATATTTATAGTCTCTTTGTAGAGTCAGGAAAACACCCTTTTAAGCCCGTTTAAGTTGAGGGGCGGGCTTGTATTTTAAAGATTAAAAATGAAATTAAGCCTATAAAAGCTAATCTTGTATAGCCTTGGGCTCAAAGGACGACCCTTTTAAGCCTTTTTAATGTTTTTAAATGCTTTGTATAATTTATTTTGGCAAAAATGCTAACCCAAAAGGTAACATTCAACATACCAAGGGACAAAAAACCGGACCGACCAAATAACCGATTATGGTATAGGTTCAGGGTTCAATCGAGTTAGATCTGGGGTTGAACCGGCCATTGAACAAGCCATATTAAAATATTTTAATTTAATTGACAATAATAAAATAGCAAGATAAACTCATATATTGTGTTCAAAATAACCAAAACTAGTTAAGTATTATCAAATTAAAACAAAGTTATTAAAATATAAAGATACACCATATCAAAGTTTAAAAATATAATTATCATAATCACAAATTGTTCATAATTTTTTCAGCTAATTATCATCTAAACCAATATTCAAATCGGTTGGAGATGGATCATCACAAACTTGATTGGGCAAAGCAGAAGAAGTGGTGTGATGATTATATTCATTCAAAGCAGGGAGCTCAGGAATATCCATATCTTTGTCACCTAACCATATACATGAGAAAAATTAATATAAGTAGCTGAGTTAGAGGAAAATAATGCGGACAGATTGGATTATAAATTAGTGGCAAAATATGAAAATAATAAATAATAATAACATGTAGGAACCTTCAATCGCTTGATCAAGAGGCAATGAACTTACAATTCCTTCATTGGCGACGAGACCTTGAAGATCCTACACATCTTTATTATTAAACTCTGGAGTGGGATCTTCATCACTAACTCAAAAATCTAATAGATTCATAGTCAATAGGGTTAGAGCTTGTCGTCGTCACCTTCTTCAATGTACTCCTTCAAATAATAAATAAAATTTTAGTTAAAAATATCTATGTTAAATTAAAGCATTTTTCATGACATATAAAATCATCTATGCTTCAATCACAAGTTATAGTTGGTAAAAACCAAATCATTCAACATTTGGTGCTTCAATCGATTTCTCCTTTTTGTGTGGATGCGCTCAAATAGGCTCCAATTTCTCTCACAATTGGAGGAAAAAGATGTTTGGCTAAGAATGCATTTTGCAACGCGTTGCAATTTAGGAACTAAATAACCATATTACATCCACCATTCATCTATATATTAAAAAGAACACGTAGATAACATTAATGTCCAATAAAGGAAGAAAAATGAATAAGGTATTAAACAAAAAGTAAATAAATTATAATACTTACAATGATCTAGTTTCTAAGAAGCTAATTTGCATGTTTCTCTGCTAAAAGTTTCCCTGTCTTTAATGTACAAGGTCACTTGCTTCATGACCTTAAGGAAGTCAAGTGTTTCTTCAGAGTTTGATTCTATCACATCAAACAACTCTTGCATTAATCTCCCCTTGTTGACAAAAGCAGGGCCATAAGCGAATGCCGGGTTTAACAAATATGAAGATGCATAAAGATTGGTCTTCAACTGTTTATCCCACAGGGTTTTGATAATACTTGTGTAAAGCTGATATTTGTCTTGATTCCCTTTGAACGTCTCTTTAATTCCATTCTTTGCCATTTGCATGCCCTCATAAACATATGGCAAAGAAGGCTTCACATCTAAATCAACAATTCTCAGCAATTTCACAAGAGGAGTAACAATCTTCACAATTTGATAACACTCATTCCAAAATCAACTATCTAGAATGATTGCACTAAACATTCTTCCACCATCAATCCTAGATAACTTATAGTCCACAAAGTGTTTATCAACAACAAGGGCTTGCAAGTCCTACTTGTGCATGTATATGCTCTGAAGTATAATGAAGGTTGTGGCAAACCTTGTAATGCCAGGATGAACAATTTCTTTCCAACTAAGCCTCTTCCTTAACCAAGACAAGAATACCATGTGGTTGTAAGAAAACACTGTGATCTTTGATGCTTTTGATGCAATGTATAACGCATGAGGCATACTTGAAATTTCTTTAAGTGTAAGATTTAAGCAATGGGCAGCACAAGGTGACCAGTAAATTTTTTGGTACTTCTCCTTTATCAGTCGTCCACATGTCACATAATTGGCAGCATTGTCAGTCACCACATGCATAATGTTCTTAGAGCCAACCCACTCAATAACTTCACAAGACAATGTGAATAGAGTCCTGGCATCTTTAACCAAGTGTGATGCATTAACATACTTAATGAACACCATACTATGTGTAGAGTACACCAAGAAGTTTATTGATCTGACATATTATTTATATAGTTTTCAGGGGTATTTTACAGATTAATTGCACACATTTACCATCAAATTGTATGATATTTGTATTATGAGGATTAAATGTCTCAATATTACATTTTGATGAATAATGGGCGAAAATTGGTTTTTTTCATATGATTTGTTTAATTCTCCATTTGCCTTGGCAAGGGTACTCTGTTCTATGTTTTTTAGGCAAGTAAAGGAGAAATAGGAGCCTAAGTTGGAATCTAAGATGGAGACACTAGAGCTGGAAAGCCCAAACACACCGAGTGCTTATATGCTTACCAAAGTCGTGACACAGACCTTACGATGTCGCGACATGAAAGCTAAACGTGGTAGTGAGATGCTTGAAGCCATGAAAGGCTAAGCCTTTAGCCTCTCGGTGATGAATTTGAAGGTTGGAGCTTACGGTTAAACCAAGGAAGTTCACAATTTCTAATTTAGAAACTTTCAAATTTCTCTTCATCCTCTATGAATTCTCCTAGGTCTAAGTAGATATGATGGGATGATTTGACTTTTATGTTTATGGTTGTAATCTGTAAAGATCTGGATTTTATGCCAAGGTTGATGTATGATTTTGTTATTATTATTTATCCAAGTTTTGAGACTTTATTATGTGTGTTTGAAAGTTTATGCGGTCGTATGAATTCTATCTCACGCGTAATTCTAGGATTGGCGGTTGTCAATTCGAGAACCCTGTCATGCATCATACTTAAGAGCACTCTAAGAGAACCTAATTCGAATTAATTGATAATTAATTGACCTGGAGTCCTAGGCAAGTCTTTATTAGTTAACTCGTTGACCTAAGCTATAGCTTAGGGTTTTTCTAAAAGACACTTAGAGAACTGAATCAACCCTAATATCTTTAGAGAGCGATGAAAACATAATTTTCCATTATCCAGAGACTAGTAATCACCATTCAAATTTAATTAGTTTATTTTCTAAAACCCTAAAAACACCAAAAAATAAGATAATTAGAATTAGTTAGTTTATTACTTAGCACCTAGAAAACCCCCCTAAATTGACTCACTAATTAGTTAGTTAGAAAATTAGGAAGTTACTTAGGAAGTCCACATAATAGTTCCTTGAGAAGAATGATATGTTGCCTCTATACTACATTTAGGTGCAATCTTCTGACGACCGCAAATGTGACTAAGTTTCGGGCATCGATCAATGGCGCCGTTGCCGAGGAGCCATTTAATTGGCTCCTAGGTAACCAGTTTTCCTTAGTAATTAGGTCTAACCTTAGCTTCAGATTTAGATTTAGAATTAGTTTAATTTAGCCTTGCATTTGCATATAGCATTAGGTCATTCATTATTTGTCAATTTTTTGTTAATTTAGCCTTTTGTAGTATGGAGTCGTGACCTAGATATCCCCACGTCGTGACTTCAACCCTTACTCGATTTATAAACTACTCTCTGCCTTTTTCTATCGCAACCCAATCCCTGTATAGTCGTGACACAATTCATCTTTCATCTCAAAAACTTTTTGTCTACGTAAGTCGCGACTTGACACTAATCACGTCGCAACCTGAGTTCCAATTTGTTGTTTATGTCTAAGCGTGCAGCACCTAAGGGTAAGAAAGCTACCAAATCTAAATGAATCCACCTCTTGAACCAACACCCATTGCCACACCTTCTTTCTCTTCTAGTTGTTCTTCTTCTTCATCCTCTAGTGAACCTTTAGACGAAGAAATCATGGCTGACATGCCCCCAGGAGGACATGGGCAGGTTAACCCTACCAGTAATCATAATCATAATGAAAAACATGTAGGAGAGAACAATATCCCAAACGGGAACAATGGACAACCAAGGGGTAGAACAATTAAGGAACTTACTCAA
>JBAGKO010000002.1:8281631-8292458 GCA_037177275.1 Acacia concinna | reverse complement strand
TCACTCCATTCTTACTCCACTCTCTTCTACTTTCTCCTTCTTCACCCTATTCAAATGTTGTTTTATCAATTTTTATTATACAAGATCTCGAAAGTATCAACTAATATTTTCACGTGTAAGAATTTTGTTTCCATTTTAGATAAGATATTTGTTTTTTTGTTTTTTTGTGCTACTAATATTTTTCCTTTACGTTTTTCAGGGCCTACTAACTTAGTAGCGGTTTTTGGCCAATGAGTAACGGTTTCTATAAACTGCCACAAAATGGTTTGCAACATACGATTTAGTAACGGTTTTGTAAACTACTATAAATCCTACATTTTAACCGCAACAAATTTATGTTTTTTTTTGTAGTGCTACTATCTTTTCACTATAAAAAACTTACTTTCATTTTAACCTAAGGGCGTGCCATGAAATTTTAGAATTTTTTGGGGATAACTGAAATCAAATTGTTTCCATGGGATCTAAGTGATATTTTTCCATTAAAACAATATTAAAATAGTATAGAGAGAAGACTTGTGGGACCCACTTTACAAAAAGTAATGGAAACTAAGTCTCCTTAACAATACTGCTATATCTGCTTCCAAATAAATTGTTATGCATACTGTTTGCATTGAAAATAAATAGTTCTTATAGGTGCTCTTAGCGATATTATTTATTGCTAAATTTGGACCTTTGCCCAATATTAATTTATATATTAATATAATATTATCAACAATTGTGTAACATACATTATATTTTGATTTAACTGAGGTTGATTTAAGTTTTGAAAAGAAAAGGGAGTATTTATTATTTAAATTATATAGCGGTGCAATGTATTTTGTTCTTAAAAAAATTCTGAAGGATTTATTGAAAAGAGAACGGTCCAATGAAAACTAGAAGTACCCGTAGATAGCAAGAGGTATGGTAGGTAGGAGATCGTGTAGGGTTGTTTAAGACACATGTACACTTGATAAAGGATAAAATTCTCATTTCACTCTTTTATTCAGCATTTCAGATCATACACGAGCACATCTAACCCCCTCTATCTCATTTTTTCCCGTTCTTCTATCAAGAATCTCTCTCTCTCTCTCTCTCTCTCTCTCTCTCTCTCTCTCTCACAATCTCTATCTCTGTGTGTGTCCCCGTGAGTGCCAATTAAATATATTTTCTTAAATATATTATTGGAAGTGTGAGTTGGACATGCGTGTTTCACCCACTAGTCAAAACTTCAAACACCGCCTATTTATCTGCCCTCCTCGAGTTATAAATGAACGGGGTTAGGACCATGAGAGTCATAGTGCTTCACAAGGCAAAGCACAATATCAGATACACCCTCTCAGGCAAAACATCATCAGGTTTATTTCTCAAGGTTCTTATTTCTTCACATCTCCTAGATTCACTCATTTCATTAATTCTATTATTCGTAGCAGATTGATGGATTGCATTAACTCCTATGTATTATTGGTTCCTAGGATTTTCAGATTGGCTTTTAAAGCTCATCGCTCCAAATTATTAATTAGTGTCTTCTTGTTCGGGTGAGTGGGTTCCATGCCGTTCTTGTCAAGTGACAAGTTTTCTTGTGGACTTCCCTTTCCTTCGTTGTCTGTTCGACCTTGAAACCCTAATAACCTATTTAATTATATTGCGCATGACGATAGATACTAAATAGAAAAGGTAAAATTCTTTACTAGTTTTTCATTGATTAAACCATGTTAATATTTATTTTTATACCCTTTATCTTCATAATCAGAATATATTCCCCAGGTTAAAAAACATAGAGAGTCAATTTGGGTAAGAAGAGAAATGATTAATTCGCTCTTCATTTAATGCTTTGATGGGTTCTTTTTGCATGGGAATCACACTCCTTGGAACATTTCATTTGCTATATATGCTTTATGTTTAACTTGCAGAAGCGAACAGTATATTTCTGGAGTTTGGTTCCCTTGGGGACCATACCCCCCCCCCCCCCAAAAAAAAACACACACACAAACACAAATGTGTATGTGTATTATGTGTGTATTTTTATACGTACTATATATAGGGAATACTATTTTATTTTCCTATGTAAATACAAATTAAATATGCAATAGTCAACTATATAAGATGTTTGAATTAAAGTAGTTCTATGTAAGATTCAGGTCAAACGATTTACCTATACAGTATGCTGGTAGGTTGGGTTCTCTTATCAAGAACATCATGAATATAAATGAAACCATCTGTTCATTAAGAATACACTCAACTTATAGTAATTATTGTTTTGACTGTGCAATGATGATAATCAAACTTTCTGGATTTCCTGGTTTTGTGGATTATTATGGAAGCCGTTCATCGCTCTATTTTTCCTTACCCAAAAACCCAGAGATAAAAGTATAAAGAAAATAAAAACAGGTATGGGATAAGAAGTTAAATTATCCTAGAACAGCCTGAATCTTTAGAGAAGAAACGTCTCTCTTTAGTACCTACTATAAGACACTAATTATAAAGAATGAGCAGTCTTTATTATAAGTTATCAAGTTGGGAAATAAATTATATTCTTTCCAAGATTAGTCATATTTAAAATTCGAAATAATTTTCTTTTTCTCTTCTCAAAATGTAATTTTGAAAATAAAAATCATTTCCAAACAAATTTAATGATATAACCACATCTCCTTAATTGATTTTAAAAAGATGATTGGAAGTGTCTTGTGTAATAGGCAGGTGGATAGAGTAAATTATTGGAATTCATATTCTTTGATCTTAGTATGTGGTCTTCGCTTAAATGTACGAGTATATGATATAGTTGAGTAGGGTTGTGTCTGTATTAATGTCTCTCATCCCCACTTTTCCTTGTGTCCTTTCATGTCAGGATCTCACAATTAAGAAATGTCTTGTTTACTCCAACAACTACTTCAATTAATTATTCCATTGTAAGTAAAACGAAGTTGACCCTTTTATTTTGTAGTACTACTCTGTTTCTTTAATAAGGGTCTAAAATTTGAATTATCATAGTACTTAATTTTTATGAAATCTTAAGATTTAATATATTTTTAACCATTTTCCCCATAATCATTTCTATTCTCTCTCCTCATCTTTTTTTTTCATATACTACATTATCTCTCTTACTTTCTCTTATTCATACTTTATTTCTTTTTCTTACTAGCTGCTAATAAAAAAAGCATATCTAAAAAAAGTTATTTTTGACATAATTATTACTTTTAACTAATTTTTTAAACAATTTACTTGATTATCAAGCTTTTATAAAAGGACTGAATGAAGTATTTATTATAGACTCATGACTAGCTAGAATGTACAAGTGCATACATTTTATTGGGATGAGAAATATGTGTGTGGAGGTTATTCATTAGTGTGTGTTTAGGAATAGTTTTA
The DNA here is from genome assembly GCA_037177275.1 of Acacia concinna. NCBI lineage: Eukaryota > Viridiplantae > Streptophyta > Magnoliopsida > Fabales > Fabaceae > Acacia > Acacia concinna. The sequence goes on along the minus strand of JBAGKO010000002.1, from coordinate 8,289,113 downwards.
AAACGATGGTTTGGGTTATGCTATCCAAACATTGATCGAACTTTCAAAACCATGGTTAGGCAAGAAAACCATACTTTCGGGGTCAAATACAATGGTTTTCTGCAAGTTATTTTTTTCCCTACCTCTGTAAAAGATATTCTCTAAAATTTATTCGCTAAATTTACTTTCTTCACTTTTTCCTCCATAATCTATTCACCAAAAACTAATCCAGACACATGTGAGACAAATTGATATTTCAGTGATATAGGGAAAAAAATGTTTTTGTACGTGCCTTCAACGAAGAGGACAAAACCACTTTTGGGAAGGCGTGACCTTAATCATTTTCTGTAAAACCATATACTCTTTCTGGGGAGGGGCCCTATATGTGTATTTGTCCTCTTGTTTGTCGATCTCAATCAATTTCAATTTTTCATGTCCTTTGGAAACTTCTTTCCAGATTTGTATGTGCTTCATGGAACCTTATGAGAGTTAAAAGTTATAATTTCAAAACGTTTTAAGTTTTATTATGTGTGAACCGAAATCCATCGAACTGGTGATATAGGAGACAATATCTTTTTTTGCCAGAGATAATGGGCAATATTAACGTATGGATGATGTGCAAACTATTAAAATTGTTCAGTTGTTAATTAGTTTATTTGTTCATTAAGTATAATAATACATAATAATTAAATAAGTATGATATATATTTTCGTTAATTAAATCAGTATGTAATAGTTGTGAGTATTGTTAAGGTCGAAAAGACAACGAAAGCAAGGTAATTAACGAGAGACTTTTCATTTGACAAGAGTTCTTCATGGAGCACAACACCCTCCTTTTCATTCTCACCAATTTATGGACACAATTTTCAGGTATAATCTCTCTCTCTCTCTCTCTCTCTCTCTCTCTCTCTCTAGGGGGAGACACAAACTAATCTGTCACGGTGTGAGTAGCTGTTTTTAATGACACATCTTATGAGAGTTAAAACGTTTGATGAATTATAACTTTTATAATACAAACTAACCTATCACGGTGTAGAATTTTATTCCAGATTTGAATGTGCTTTATGGAATTCCATGAGCGTTAAAAATACATCCGCTTTCCAGGTATTTTGTATGGAACACATTAGACCCTTCTCAAGCACGTTCTATATATAGGTAATATAATTTTATTCTCCTTTGTAAATATGAATAATGCCATAGTCACTTCAACTATATAAAATGTTTGAATCAAAGTAGTTTTAGGTGAAGTTCAAGTCAAACGATATGCTATATATGGTGGTAGCTAATTGGGCCCGCTTATCAAGAACATCATAAATATATGAAAGCATATGTTCGTTAAGGTTACATTAAAATTATAGTCATTATTGTTTTGATTTTAGATTCTTGATAATCAAACTTTTCTGTATTCCCTGACTTTTTTGGATGATTAGGGAAACCTTCATCTCTCTATTTGTCTCTTATTTATAGCCCTGAGGAAGAAATATAAAGAAAACAAAAACATGTATATGGATGAAGTCAATTAATATCCTTAAATAGTGTGAATTTTTGAGAAGCAATGTTCTCCATTTTTGGTTCCTATAATAAGACACCTGTTAGAAAGGATGAGTGATCCTTATTATTATTGTTTTAAATATGGATAAATTTTAAAAAAAGATTTTAAAAAAATTGAATATTTTTGTTCAAAACAAAAAAATTAACCATGTTTCTTGAATTTGGATAAAATAATTGGAAGAGCCTTGAAATAAGTAGCTTTGATGGAGTAAATTATTCGGACTCGCATTCTTCGTAGGTGGTCTTCGACTACATGTATATCATATTCCTTTCAGTACTAAATATAAGATTCAGCTGATGTTTTTGAGAGAATAAATAAGATAAATATATTATTTAATCATATTATATGTTGTGTATTATTATATTATATATTAATTTATAAATTAAATAAAACAGTTTGAAGAAAAAAGATAAATTTATATACTTTAAAATATTGTAATTACTTTTCTTAGGATTATCGAAAAAGTTAACTGGGCTTTATATTTATGGTAGTATATATATTTTAAGATTACAATTGGCAAGCTTAAAGCTTGAAAGTTGAAATACAAAATCATGAATATGTTAAACTAAAGAGAGAGAAAAAATCCCCTTAAGCCATATGTGGATCTTTCTAAAAGCCTGTTTGGTTTCACTTCTGAAATTTAGGTTTGCGTAAGTCGAGACAAAACTCCTCTCACATATTTATTTTAGAACCTATAAAAGTTATTCTTAAAAGTTAATCCAATGTAACAACTTGTGGTAATAAAATCAGAGTAAATCCTTCTGAATGTGCATTACGTGTATATTAATATATCTCTCTCAAGTCTCAACTACTCTTCCTTGTGGCATTTCGTGTCAATCACTGTTAAGAACTTTATTGTTACTCCACCAACTACTTCAACTAATTATTACCATGAATTTAAATCGAAGCATATATTGCTATATTCATCGTTAGAAATATAAATAAGGGAGAATTCTATTTAAATACCACATAAATTTAAAAAACCTAAAAAGGTTTGTTAACATTTCAAAAAGACATGGGACTAAATTGGGTTTTCAAATTTTTGGATGTGAACAGTAGCAAGATTTCGTTATAAGAGTAATGGAATTGCTCATAAAAGTAATGGGATTACCCATAATTTTTTGATATCTATTTTTCTCTCTCCCTATGTTACTATTCATCTATCACTGTTCATCTGACACTAACACTGACAAATGCATAGTGACAGAGGAGAGATGAAATTTTCGCTATAAGAATAATGCGATTACCCATAAGAGTAATGAAATTCGTTAGTTTCCGGATCATTTTTCACTTCAGTAAATTTAGAAAACAAAGGAGAGAGGGGATTTTTTTGCTATAAGAGTAATGAGATTACCCATAAGAGTAATGTAATTTGATAGTTTCTTGATCACTTTTCACTTCAAAAAAATAAAAAAAACCTAATTTGGTCCATGGTACCTTCGTATCTTTTTGAAATGTTAACATACTTTTTTGGGTTTTGCAAATTCATGTGGTATTTAAATGGAATTCTCCCTATAAATAACTTGAAATATTAATTAGTAATGGCTGGAAACTAATTAACTTACGCGTGATTGATATTCCATTTGGTCTTTAATATAAGGGGCCATTTGGATTGGGGGTAATAGAAGTAACTTTTGATTGTAAGTGATGACTTATTATAAGTGACTTTAGAAACGAAAAGTGACTTGTGTTTGGATTGGATGTAATAGAAGTAACTTTTTTTCAAACTGAAACTTGTTTGGATGATAAGTAGAAAAGTAATTTATGATGTTTTTAAAGAGTTTTTTTATTTAAAAAAATTGTGAGTATTTGAAATTTGATAGTGATTTAATATTTGGAGTGAGATTTTTTTTTCTATTTTTACACCTTGTCACTATTAAATGTTCTTTTAAAAAAAACTAAAACAGTTAATATATAATTAATTGTTTATTTCTAATTGGATAACTTATCCCAAATAAGTTGGTCCCTTATTATGTCACAAACACAATTCATTTGTGTTAAAATCAAAGATTATAAGAGCAAAATACTATCACAGGAAACATTGCAACACACAATAAACGTTGTGTGCTGATAATGACTAAATACTGTTTGGCACATGGACTCTTAGTTTATAAAAAAAATGCATCACAATTATTTTAAAGAACAAATAAACTCTAGAGTCAATAATGAACATATGTACTTACTGAAACTTGTGCACATTAATCTTGAAGTTGTAAAGTAGAGTGTCATATAGCTCTCAGAGGTCCCCTAAACACTTCAATGAGATATGCATGTACATACTCAGTGAAGTATGTTAGAACTAGCTATCATCGAAAGGAGTGAATTAGGTGTTTAATAAAAAATTAAATACTTTTAAAATATTTTTGCATCTTTGTGAATATAATAAATATGAGACTAATGATCAATAAACAAACACTAAATTAATGGAGGAAATTATGCTGGAAATATAAGAGATAAGGAAAGAGAAGTTCCAAATAGAGATTTATATTGATTCGGTCCTTCACCAAACTACATCTAGTTCTTAGGCTCCTCTTGAGATTTCGAACCCACTATCTTCCTCAAGTTTCAACCAGATACTTGAGAACCACTATAATCCTACATGTTTAGTCAGGAACTTGTGAAGCCTTTACAACGCTCTCTGAATTACTCCCCCTTACACGCCTTAAGGATATGTTTTTGATAATAAAGAAGTACAGGAAATATTATTCTCTCACAAGAATAGCTAGATAATCACTAAAGTACAATATAATCAAACTCTCTCTAAAGTAAATGATATCTCAACGAAAGACAAAGAGTATATGAGTTATAGTGTTGAAATTAGAGATTAAGCATTTTGACAGTATGTATGCTTTGTTTCTCCATATTCTCTCATTTTGAATGATTCTCCTTTTATAGTTGGTGTAGCTTTGATGACCATTGGAGATGATGAAGTATTTGTTGGTTTTTTAGAAACTTTTCTTCTCGTTGAGAGTATGACCCTTGTGTCTTCATGTTTCCATTAAAGTCCTTTGGCCTCTTAGATTTTAGTTATTGTAAAACAATAAGAAATATCCTCTAGGTTGAAAAAAATGTAGCCAAATGATTTTCGTCTTTACAACATCACATTTAATGCTTATGACACAAAAGTGTTTTTTGTTGTTTTGAGTTTTAACTGCACTTTTGTTGCTTGTAATATGTTCTATTATATATAAGAAGACTTATAGAAACGTTAGTAATGAATGGGTATCAATAAACATAAGTATACGATTGATTCAAAGAATACACAATGATGTTATGTTTTCTAGTTTTCAAGAATTCAAACAAACTTTAAGGTTTTAGTACAACTTTGAGGTAATTTTAATATGTTACTTTTTCCAGCATACTTGAGGTTTCGTTTAACAAAGAGAGTTTTTGGTATCAATAGAAAGATTCATATTCAAGGTTTTCATGGAGAGATTTAACCTCGAGGTTATGAAGTTAACTCAAGGTTTTTGTATGTTATTTTTGAAAATGATATGTAACCTTGAGGTTGATAACCTTACTCAAGGTTTTAGTCAAATAGCAATTTAGAAACACATTTAGGTAACCTTGAGGTTTGTAGCTTTACTTAAGGTTTAAATTGAGAATCATTTAAAAGAAGAGTAACCTTGAGGTTTTAAACAAAAACTCAAGCTATCAGGCTTCTTCTAAATAATCAGAGCAACTTACAAATGGAGAAGATAAAATATAGTTACTATATGTTTATAACTACAAGGTTTTGTAGAAAGCTTGCTAGACCAGCAAGGTTGGGTCAAACTTTGAGGTTTTGGGACAAACCTCAAGGTTTTCTAGAAACCTTATTGGTCAATGAGGTTTGAGACCACCCTCGCTAACACTGTTGTACTAGCTAGGTTGGGCCAAATCTTGAGGTTTCAAGACAAACTTTAAGGTTTTCCTAAACCCTCAATGTTGAGCGAGGCTTTAAGAGAAACCTTAAAACCTTGAGGTTCGCTATGAAACCTCCCTACTAGAGAGATTTCTCAAACCTTGAGGTTTTGACTCAATGTTTGATTGCAAATCTTCCAATCAACACTTGAGCTTATCATTTTAGCTTTAAATCTAACAAATGACCTTTCCCCAAAAATCTCTTTGAGTCCTCTGTCTAATTCAAAAATAATCAACTCCAAATTCATTGTATTATGTATTATATAATCCAAAGAATGCCTACTATTTTGGAATAGTAGTTATATGCCACCGTCCATTTTAGAAATTAAGTGTTCTCTCATATGATCTTTATTTAGGTTGATCTTCGATTCATTGGAAATACTTTGGAGTATAGTTTCATATAAAAGAAGAAGCATCTCAATTATAGTTGTGGTTTAATAGATATAGAATAAACATTGAACTTTGTATGGATTATCTCAAGCAAATTGAGCACCAATTTTGGAGAAGGATATATCTTTCATCCAAACTTTTTTTTACCATGTTATTATTTTCATGTGTCTTATTTTAAGTATAGTTTCATATGAAACAAGTTTCAACTCAATCAGAAGTCAGGTTGAAAAGATATAGTTAAAAGATTGAACCTCTATTTTACTGACTAAAAACAGAATGTGCGAACACTCTTCAAACCTCGAGGTTACCCTCTAACCTCGATGTTTTGCTTCTAATTTTTCACTTCCCTTGAGGTCTCCTTCTAACCTCAAGGTTTAGCTTCCATGTTGTCATTTTAGCTTAATTTGAGTCATTCTAACTACCATTTGATCATAGAGACCTACCATATCTAAATACTTGAATCTTGATTTACCTATTAGATCTAGCAAATTCTTATTTCTTCTATTTTTTGCCTTCTTTTTCATGATTATTCTCCACAATTTATCTCAAAAAGAAGGAAATGACTTTTCCTCATATTTGATGACTTCATTCTTAAACATTCACTATATTCTAACTTGAAATCTTCTTCCTTTTATTGAACAATTCTTCTGTCTTCAATCGCATTTGTTCTTTTAAAGCATCCTCCATAATCCTATTAGATGTCTTCTTTTATTGTTTGACTAATCTACAAAATGTTTCACATTAAATATGGTAGTTAGTCAATAAAGGAGAATGCATAGAAAATGTTTTGGTTATCACTAAACTTAGTGTGGATAGGAGAAATAAAGGTTTAATGTTGTCTCTTTAAAACATCTTCAGCTAAAGGGAAATTACTTAACCAAATGGTCTTGAGTAATATTCAATTAGTACAAAAGATAAAAGTTTTCCAAAAGTTTTGTAAGAGGTTTGATTGCTAAAGGTTTGCAGTCAAACCTTAAGGTTTCAAGGAAACCTCAAGGTTTGACAACCTTACCACAACGGTGAGGTTTGGGGAAAACCTTGCTATAATGGCAAGGTTTTCCTCAAACCTCACTGGGAGTGAGGTTTAATTGCAAATCTCGAGGCTTGCTTGAAACAGCATGGTTTCAGTGACCTTTGCTCAATGGCAAGGTTTGGCCAAAACCTTGTCGTTGGAGCACGGTTTTGCCAAAACCTTACTGTTGGCAAGGTTCTACCCAAACCAAGTTTCAAGCAAAACTTCCAACACAGCAAGGTTTAGATCAAACCTTGTTGTTGGGGAGAGGTTTTAGCAAATTCTTGCAAGCTAATGAAAGTAAGGCAAACCTCAAGGTTTGACCAAACTTTGTCATCACAACAACTTTTCTCTTAAACCTTTCATTTGTTTTCGAAGCCTTGTTGTGTTAAACAAAGTAAGAGAAACCTAGAGAAAAGTTCTTTAACCTCGAGGTTGGTAGGTTCTTTTAATCTCAACTCTTACCAAATGATCTAACTTATTTTCAAAACCTGAAATCTCAAGGTTTGACTAGAAACCTCAAGGTTCAAGCATGCATTTGAAGTACTTTTTTATATGAAAACCTTGAGTTAAGACTCAAACCTTAAGGTTTCCTAATTGTAATGCTTAAACCTTGAGTTAACTTCTAAACCTCAAGGTAATTCTAC
>JBAGKO010000002.1:8192534-8216496 GCA_037177275.1 Acacia concinna | reverse complement strand
ATTCAAATCCATTGTTAATATATTGTGAAAACAATGCAGTCATTGTATAAGCAAAAGACCCTAAGTATCATACCAATTATAGATATGAAAGATTTGATGTTGTTAGAGAAATTATAGCACATAAAGTTATTGTTAAGCAACAAATTCCTATGCAAAGTCCCCAAAATAAGCATATGACCAAGGAAGTGTATGAAAAGCATAATGAGTCTTTGTCATGCATAGGAAATGAAGTGTGGATACTTCATTATGAATTTACATGTGTATGTAAATGTATACAATTTCTAGTGTGTCGTACAGGTTAATGAGGTCGGCTTTCTGAGACAAATGACCGCCTTTGACACTCAGGAGAAGTGTGCAAAAATAAGATAATTGTGTTCACTAGCAAAACAGTTATAATGCTAATATGATAGAGAAGAAATACAAACTAAATGTCACTTTGATTTAACAGTGCAGTAAGTTGAGATGAGATCCATTATTATTACTGTGGATCGAATCATGGAATCCCACATCCATGATACCTATAACCAGACAACAAATTCTTCAAATTGATGTTATATAATGTGAGTAAAGTTGAGGAATTTGGGTTTAGATATTGTGTGTGTCTAAAATTGAAGTTGATAAATAATCCAAATTCTAAAATGCTAACAAATTACCATATACTCTCTCTAGTTCTTAATATTAGACATATTTAAGGAGTTGATCTTAATATTAAATATAATGCATATTTTTTATATTTATTAATTTTTCCCTAATTTATCCCTAGTAATGCTCCTTCAACATAAGAAAGGGGGAGTGAGGGAGTTAAAGAAGATGATTATGGTGCTTTAGAAAATACATGTCATACTAACTTATTTAACAAATTTTCTTTCTATAATTAAATTAAATAAATATGCCTTATATTAAGGACCATAGATGACAATTTTAGCTAAATAGGATGAACAATAATAATTATTACCAAAAAACTACAAAATAAAAAATATTTAACTATATACCACACTTAAATCATTCATGGGGTGAACGACTTCCAAAATATGAAGATGTCGTTTACCTCAAGAACTACTTTCGTGTCTCTCTCTCTCTAAAAAAGCAAGCTTTTTTATTTTTAAATTTCATAGCAAAGTCTTGCTTCCCCCAATCCCCACCTTCAGTGTTTTTCTTCTTTTTTTTTTTTAATAAAAATTGCAACTAAATACCCTGTTTCTTTTACTTCACTTTAATTTTCACCATCTTTTTAGATCTAAAGAGAGTCACAACTAATTCCCCTTCACTTCATTATTTGCTTCTTTCATCCACCCTTTATTTTATAAATCCAAGTGAATAGGAACAGATTTAAATATATTCTTTTTATAAAGTTCTCTTAAATTCTAGATAACTTTATAAAAAAAATATTTAAATCTGTTCATATTTACTCGGATTTATAAAATAAGGGGTGGATGAAAGAAGCAAATAATGAAGTGAAGGAGAATAAGTTGCAACTCTTTTTGGATCCAAAAAGATAGTGAAAATTAAAGTGGAGTAAAAAAAATATGGTATTTAGTTGCAATTTTTATTAAGAAAAGGAAAAAAAAAACTGAAGGGGGTTGGGTAGTGAACAACTTTGCTAAAATGTTAAAAAAAAAAATCTAACAGGACAAAGAGAAGTTAAAGTCGTTCACGTATCTCTCTTGTCATTTTTTTCACAGAGAGAGACATGAAAGTCGTTATTAAGTTAAACGACTTCTTCATATTTTGGAAGTTGTCCATCCCATGAACGATTTTAAGTGTAGTATATAGTATTTAGGTAATAATTTTTACTGTTTATCCTATTTAGCTAAAATTTCCAACCATAGATAGTAGATTCATTGCCAAAAACTACCATATACATTATTTCCTCCTGTACAAATAAAGAAAGATTTATGTGTTGATTTACATGTGAATTAACAAAATCTACATACTCCTTAATCCTATTTTAAAAGCAGAAAATTAAATGGTCTTTTTGTCCAATTTATAAGTTGGATCATTAAATTTTTCACATGAATGTATAATTTTCATTTTAGGATTAAAACACATTGAAAATAATTTATAAATAAGATATGAGGAGAAATTATGTGAACGAATTACAATGAGAATATGATAATGATAATGAGAAATGATGGATATGATTCTGTAATTAAATCAGATTTTTAATTATTCGCTAAAGATAATTTAATTAAATTAATAAGGAATCAATCAAATCAATCTCAAACCATATTCCTTCCAGCTTATTGACTAAGATCTGAAAACAATTCACTCGCACACACACACAGACAACAGCAATGAACGAAAAATTATTGGAGAGAGAGGGAATATTTGTAGGTGTAAATCAAGCGTCGATCATTCACACTTCTTATTAATATAGAGTTAATAAAGTTTAAGATTTTTTATAATTTCAGTAAAACACATTGAAAACTAATTATAAATAAGACAACAGAATAAATGACGTGGACAAATTGCAACGAGAATTTGATGATGATAATGAGAAATGATGGATATGATTCTGCAATTAAAATTTAAATCAGATTTTTAATTATTCCCTAAAGGTAAATAAATTAATAGGGAATCAAATCAAATCAATCTCAAACCGTTGCTTCCTTATAGACTAATTAAAGTCTGAAAACAATATACACACACATGGAGACAACAACAAGGAACGAAAAATTATAAAAAATAATAGAGAAAAACTCTAGCTGAAAATCAAGCATCGATCATGCACACTTCTTGCCTCCACTACTCATCAGTCCTTGTTCTTGTTCTTTTCCTTTTCCTCCTTAATAACTGTCAAATATTGGCCATCAACTTGTCGATGATCGACATCCACAACGATCTGACAACGTCGAAAGAAACAAGGTTGTTGATTCGAGGAACTTTCCAAGAAACGGAGGCGGAGATTGCACCGGGAACTTCCTACAATTTCATCCCAGTAGGGGATGAAAAGCAAGTGTGCTCATTGATATTGGAACAGGAGCAGATATGTGCGCATTGTGTGGTGTTTGATCCAAGTGTGGATTATAAGGAGCACCACATATATTGGTCGGTGAGAAATAGTGGCATTTATCGTAGTTTGGATCAAACTAATTGGGAGAAGAAGGCAAATTGGAACTCTATTGCTACATGCAAGAGGTAGATACTATTCTGTTATACCTGTTTGGATTGGCGACATAGGATTGATTTTGTGCTTTATGAAATAAATGTCAGAATAATTTTGTCTTATAAAATATAAGCGATAAATAAATGCTCTTTAGCCAACAAGAAAAATATGGAGACTTCGAGAAATCAAGTTATTCTTCTTTCTTGCTTTTTTTTTATTGTTTATTTGGGTGTGTTGATCTTGTTCATGTGCATTACGCCAAAATATAACAAATAATCACTTAAATAATTATACTTGGATTTCTGATATCAAACATATTTTCTTCTAACCACTGACTATCGATTTAATAAGTTTTAATTTATTGAGAAAAATAGAATAGAAATTTTTCAATGTTGGGTTGTATGCATACCTTTGAAATACCCATAGTGTTGCTTAATATGAAACATATTTATTAAGATAAAAGTTTAGGTGTGTGGGATGGCCTTTTGTGTTTTTTGGCCGGCATAGGTGTGTCCGGTATCATACTAAGAATTATTCACTTAAACGAAATTAATTTCTCTCAAAATAATCAGAGGCAATCATGCAATTTCGTCCTCAAGAAGACAAGAACTAATTATAAATGTTACTAGTAATTTGGTAAAAAAGACCACCTTTGCCATTCATTTACATCTTAATTTCTATAGACTTAATGCCACAAAATTCTGAGAAAGATTTTCTACACTCAATTAATACTGATGCATGCATGCATATATTTATATATGTTCACAAATTATACTTAATCTGATTTAGAAATTAATTTTGGCAAAAAAACTTAGAAATTATTAAACCACTATACAATACTATTGATCATGATTATGTCTAAAATATACTTTTATTCCTTTAAATTTATATAAAGTTTCGTTTTAATTCTTTAAGTTTATAAAGTGCATTTTCAGTCTTTAAAACTTTACTAACATTGCCGATGTTACTAATGGAAAATGTTGACTAAATAAAGTAGATTGTGCATTACTACCAAGCGAGCTTTAGTTTTTTTATTTTTAAAAAATAAAACAGTTTTTTTTCCTGCCATTTTCTTCTCTCCGTCGGCAAAATCCTTCTTCCACAAACTTTCAAGTTTAATTTTTAAATAACAATAATTGTGACAAATGTTAGGATTAAAGAACTATTGAAACTTTGTATATGAAATTAGATGACCAAAACTTTGTGCGTGCATTTTTTTTTTTTGAATCAGTTTCAACGTTGAAGGTCTTGCAGCGGTCCGAAAACAAAATCAGCCGTAAGCTAAAAATTTTGATCTCCTATGGTTTGCTATTTATCATGATTTATCCTTTTGGATCAATTTGCAAACAAATCCTTTGAGGTTTTCGAGTAAAGCTTTTTGATCTCCTGGGCCTTGCTATTTCATATTCTTTCCGTCTTAAATTATATAAGAGATGTTTAACTGAATCTCCTGATTTGAAATGATAGTTAAAAACAATAAGTATGTTATAATGTTTGTTAATTTTTACTAAAATACCTTTATTAATGATGATATATAAAATAAGAGAAATAATACTCTTACTGAACTCCATCGCTCTCTCTTCCCTCACCTCTTTTCTCTCTTAGAAAATGATAATTTTTATGGTTAATACAAGCATGAATATATTGGTATTAAATAAGGACAAAATTGAAAAAAACAAATCATAACACAATATATTTTTCAAATGTCTCTTATTTGAGACGGAGAAAAGGGTGAGAGTTATTTCTTATAATTTTGAATGGGGAGCATAATCTATCCTTTTCGGCCTGTTTACAACTTTTTTTCCCTCTTTAAGTTTGAAAGGAGGCCCAACTGACACTATGAGAGGTCGAACCCATGCCGCAATGTGATCACTTTGTTATTAGATCAATGCACCATGTGCAAACAAATCCTAAACAACTCGAACCAATGTTCCAAAACAGAGAATCCAAACTATGGACAAATCAATTTGAAAAAGAGAATTATAGCCAGTCCTAACATTAACTTCCAATCAATATCAGACCCAAAAAGCAAAAAACTGCAATTTCAATGCTCTTGTTTCAACAGGAAATGCATTTTATGGCTTCACAATCCAGATCATGTTCTTCTACTTGACTTTTAAATCCCAGAATTCCCAAAATAAAAAAGAAATGGTGGGACCAACATCTAAGCCCCAAACGCCTTCACTTAAAATCCAACACGTAATGAACCATGTGCAAACTTGCACGTAATGACATGGCGGAGGCGAGAGAGACGATGGATAGCGGAGGAATTGATTCTTACGATTTTGATCTTGAAAAAACTTAGGATAAAAATATGTACTAAATAATTACCACACAATCAAGGATGGAGCTATTAACACCTCAAATAGAACTCACAACCCCACACTTAAGAAGACATTGAAGAATGTTATTAGTGTTAGTTGAGTTACAATGCCCGCACATTAACAGTACAATTTGTTGATTGAATGACCAGTTGTTAAACTTTTGAGCTTAGCTTACACACTAATTTTATTATTTTTATGTTCCCATCTTATAAAATTGCATTAGTTTTCTCTTAAGCTCGTGCATATTGCACACTTGGTTGAACTCATAAGTTCACTCATCAAGTTTACCATATTTATGTTTTTAATTTATAAAATTATATCAATTTGCTCTTAGATTTGTTCTACTTTTTTATTTTATTTTATGTTTGGTAGTGACTTCATACATGAATGATAAACTAATTTACTAGCCTAATATTCAATTATAACTATATTAAAAACTAAGCTAGGTAGAATTCACCTTGAGCTCCCTTTTTTTTTTTTTTTATCATGGAAGGGCAAGCTAAAGCTTGAAGAAACATACATAGCTGACTAGACTTTAATGACAGCCCAACCAATCATGTTCTGCACAGAAGCACAGATCATTGAGGAACAGATTTTTGCATCTTGGAGGCACTGTGTGCACCATAGAGATCAAGTTGTCATGGTCATGACCTTGTCTAGCCATAAAGTTAGCATAGGCAATGATTTCTCTCCTTGTTTGATGAAGCTCTACATCCCATTCTTCATATAGCAATTCTCTGGTTTTCACTACAATTTCCCTCAAAAGATGCTCAACTGAACAATCTTCCATAAGAATATTGTAAGCATCCATAGAGTTAGAAAAGAGTGAAAACTTATCATACCCCATCTGTTTGGCCACCTCCAAACCCATTTTGATAGCCTGAATCTCTACTTCTGTAATACTGCACGGGTTGAGAGAGCGATAGAACCCCATCAGCCATTGGCCTTGAGCATTTATCACCACACCCCCGCATGCTGCTTGTTGGTGTTCCCGTACCGAACCATCTACATCGATGCGAACTGTCTCTGAAGACGGTGGAGTAATGGTACTCACCATTCCCAATACCTCTGAAAATCTGATGACTTAAGAGTTGATTAATAGAGCTTGCCAATAGGCCATAGTTGCATTGTAGCAGTAATTATTTGGTTGAGGCCTTGGTTCCTTAAAAGATTTGCTTGCATCTGCTGGTCCAAAGGATCTGGCAAACCATATTGAAGACCTTGTTCCAAGCTACGTCACGAAATCTTCCTTTGCCTGGGCTATGGTTGATATTCCAATTAAGCCATTCCTACACATTACCAGAGAAAAAACTGATATAAATGTTAGAATTTAAAATTTGTTTCCACACCTCTTTCGCTTTCTCACAGTCTCTTAACGAGTGAATAATACTCTCCTCGCTCTGACACCCAAAAGGACAATAAGATGTGATTGATAGACCTCGTCTTGCTCGAAGTGAGTTCGTAACTAATCTCTCGTGGCCCACTTGCCACATAAAGAATTTAACTTTCTCAGGAATTTGCCACTTCCATAGTTGTCCCCAAAAGTCTCTGCTACTTTCCTCTCTTGAATTAGAAATGAACTGATACGCAGATTTAACTGAGAAAAAGCCATCTTTTGCAGGTTGCCAAGTGAATCTATCTAGTAAATTGCCTCTTGGAGGTTGGATTTTATGCAAAATTTGTCTCACCCAAAGCTGAAGGTTCCCTCTCCATCTATCCTCCATCTAGTCACCATCCGGACCTGCATTACTTTTAACATCTTCAAGCACATTAATGTTGGAAGAATCCCCAACATAAGCTAGAAGAGGTTGCTCAAGAGGAGTCCATAGATCAAGACAGAACTTGGTTGATTCTCCATTAAAGATTTTTCGGCCAACCCCTTTACCAAAATGGTCCCAAACTTTTATTATTGCAGCCCAAGTTTAAGAAACATTATTTTTGTTCCTGATCAAAGGCATGGATCCCTCTCCACAATTATACTTAGCCCACAAACATTTCACCCATAAAAGCATCTTTTTTGGTGATTAATCCCTAGCAAAGCTTCATGACAAAAGCTTTGTTTTGATGCTTAAGATTTTTGAAGCCCAGCCCACCTTTGCATTTGGCCTGAGTAATTTTGTCCCAAGCCACAAGATGCATTTTCTTAATATCTTCATTTTGAGACCACAAGAAGTGCCTTGAGATTTTTTCAGGCAATAATGTAGACTGCATTTGGTAAGCAGGAATAGCAGATAAAACCGCTTTAATTAGTACTAATTTGCCCGCCACTGTTAGAAGCTTACTCTTCCACATAGATAGCTTTTCCCGACCTTTTGAATAATGGGAAAGTAAGTGGCCTTGGAAACTCTTGAGTGAATAAGCGACACTCCCAAATACTTTCTAAGATCAGCATAAAGACGAATCCCTAGTTTGTGGCTCAATTTAGATGCACAATTAAAATGAACATGCTTTAACACAAACATTTGAGATTTCTCAAGATTAACTCTATGGCCAGAGACTTCACAAAATCTCTTCATTACTTTCTTAACCTCATCCATCTGATCCATGCTAGCTTCCGTAAAAAGAATCAAGTCATCTGCAAAGAAAAGATGAGACAGTTTTGGACTGTTCCTTTTGAAACTGAAAGGCCTCCATTTGTTCGTAGTGCATTCCTCCTTGATATAATGTCCTAATCTCTCCATACATAGAACAAAGATGTATGGGCTTAGCGGGTCACCTTGTCTAACACTTCTAGATGGGTTAAAAGAATTGCCTTCATCCCCCATTCTAAAGAACATTCATAGAATTTGATGATATACACGCCATGATGACATTAATTAGCTTTAAGTCTAGACGCAAGCCCATAAGGGTATTCCTTATGAAACCCCAATCCAGACGGTCAAAAGCCTTCTCCATATCCACCTTAATTGCCACGTAACCCGTTTTTCTTACACTAGTTCTCATAGAGTGAATTGCTTATTGAACAATGATTATGTTGTCACAACTAGATCGGTTTGCAATAAAACTGCATTGCTCTTGACTAGTTAGCTTTTCCATAACCCCTCTCAGCCTAGTTGCAATGACCTTAGTGATGATTTTGAAACTCACCTTGAGCTCTCTATCACTCTTTATTTTTATTTTTCTCTTGCTCTTCAAAGTTAATTGTTAGATTAATTAATTACCAAATTGAAGTAGGTTCTGATTGCATTTACTATAAAAAACTAATTCTAATTAACTACATATTGAAAATTTAGAAACCATTTAAACTAATTTCAGAGCCAACTACCACGAAACGTGTTCGGCTTCACAAGGAAAATGCAATGATAAACACACTCTCCATGAAATCTAGCCATCGATTATCATTGCTCAATGAATACTCATTGGATCCAGAAGGCTAATGGATAGGAAACATCCAGAAATCGCAATCAGAAACTCAATTAGCAAGAAATATTAAAGTCTATCAACTAAAAACATGAATAATTCATCTGCGCATTCCAGCACCTAAATCTAGGCAATTCCAGTCACAGATTACTCATTATACAAGCTTATATCCTTGAGAACGTGAATTACAATGCTTAGATGCCTGAAAATAGTTCACCAGAAAAAAAAAGAACATCTAGCTTGAAACCATGAAAGAAGAAAAGATAGGCGGAGATACAAGAATCCAGTGGTTCATATAAAATCCCTAGCTCAAATCAAATGATAAATTACATAGAGATGAAGGGTTTAGCCACAGATTATGGTTGAAATCGATGGAAGTAGAGAAACAGATTCAGTGAAGCTCATCTCGACCAGTCCACTTCAAGCAAAGATCCCAGTCGTTACAGACCATCAAAATTTCTCAAACAACGAGCTCAATAAGAGGTCTATAGCTCCAGATAACGCGTCTCAAAGTTCGGCCCTACAGTGAAGTGAAACAGAACATGAAACCTTCGGATAGGAATCTTCAGAGATGGATTCCTGTGACCACCGTCCTCTGACATTTCTGAAACCTAGTTAGATCTCTAGCTCTCTTTTAGCTTTCCGACGAGTGGTCACACGCCCTAAATAGATCAGAATTGAGAGAGATATCAACTCCCGAATCTAGCTTGCCCAAAACATTACTCTCCCTTGCGATTTTCCCTTCCATTTTAGTAGTAATGGTCATATTTTGCCTCTGTGAAAATTACGCAATTTGACCCTACCTCTCAACTTCTTCTTACTTGTTGCTTTTGCTACTATGGTCTTTTCAAATCAATCCCTCTACTCCTTCTTTCTTCAACTGTTGTAACTTTACAATTTGGTCCTTTTACTTTTGGTATGAAGGATTTGGAAGGGAAGGGAGGGGAGTGGAATGTTTTGTAAAGTGAATTTTAAAAAATTTAAAAAGTGGCGGTTAAAAATTTTAAATTATTTTTTCATATTTTTTATGTTATATTTTCTTTATATTAAAAGTTTATAACCCCACTTCTTCAACTTCTTTAAATTTAACTTTTACATTTTTTATTTTCCTCTCTCACTCTCCCCTCCCCTCATACCAAATAGCCCTTTAAGCTCCTTTCCTAGAATAAAGACAAAATTCCCATAAAGACCTCTTCTAATTAGTATTTAATTATGCTCATTTATTTATTTTTCATCATTTTTATATAAAATGACTAAAAAGCATCTATGCACATATTTAATATTTTTAATACTTAAAATGCTCTTCCAATTGTATTTTCTCCATATGTATATATCCAATGAGCATAACAAATCATATAAATTCATGTTCTATCAGTGAACTTTATAGAAATTTTGTTTCCCAATATGATAAACTATGAATGTTGATAAATTTAATTTCAATTACTTGGATTTAATTAATTAAAACATAGTAAATTTTGATTTCCAATATGATAAACTATGAATGTTGATAAATTTAGTTTCAAATATTGGGATTTAATTAATTAAAACATAGTTAAATTAGATCATTTGCATTTTTATATTTTAATTATATACTTTTAATAGTCATTGATAAAAGTAAAGTCTCACGTAATTTATGATTTGAGTTCATAATCAGAG
Source organism: Acacia concinna (assembly GCA_037177275.1). Taxonomy (NCBI): domain Eukaryota; kingdom Viridiplantae; phylum Streptophyta; class Magnoliopsida; order Fabales; family Fabaceae; genus Acacia; species Acacia concinna. The sequence continues at coordinate 8,206,050 of JBAGKO010000002.1, read as the reverse complement.
TTTAAATCATTGTCACAAGTTTCCTTAAACTTGTGAATTTGACAACTTTGACCCAAAATGTTATTTTAGTATTAATTATTGGACATAACAAACATTATTTGTGGGTTCTGCTTTTTAAAATTTCTAAATTTTTTTGTACCTAAAATTTTTTAAGTTCATTAATACTAATATGTTAGTAATCTATTCCAAATAATAATAATAATAAAAAAAATACTAGTACCAGTCTTAAACATACAATCTAGTTTATAGTGCAGTTGCTCTTAAATTAGGTTCTACATTTAGGACTGCAGGGTCACATACCATTCCTATTTATTCCTGGTGTAAACTTTCTATTTTTTTTAATTTCTACACATTCACATTGATTTAAAACGCATTCAGTATTAGAACAAAAGAAAGAATGCTACTTTCATTGAATATGGGGAAATAAGCAACTTATAGTTTTTTTTTAAAAAAAATTGAATGATAAAGAATCCAAATTCTTGAAATGCTAACAAATTACCATATACATGCACTGACAATTAAAAAAAATCCATATACATATTATTAATTTCCTAGAGTAATCCTACCGTAATACCGTTTGTGGAGAAAGATTTATGTGTTGATTTGCAGGTGATGAGTCAGCAAAATTTACATATTCCTCTGGTTCTATTTATAAAGAAAATATAATAATTTTTTTAATCCTATTTATGAATCACTTCATTAAACTTTTCACATAAATGTATAATTTTACCATTCATTTATAATTATGTAAACTTTGTACTTTGGGATAAAGTGTATATATATTAAATAGATATAATGTTAAAAAGTTATAATTTAGTTTAAAAATAGAGTTAATGAGATTTAAGATATTTTTATTAATTTTGGTATGTAACATGATGAACATGACTTATAATTAGGGTAAGAGGAGTAATTATGGGGATGATGACAATGAAAAAGGAAAGTCATCATGGACATTATTCTGTAATCAAATCAGATTGTTACTTATTCTCCCTAAAGGTAGTTAAATCTCAAACCATTCATTCTTTCCTTCTTGATTGAGATCTGAAGACAATACATACACACACATGGAGAAATCTCTGTAGCTGAAAATAAGCATCAATCATGTGTACTTCTTGCCTCCACAAATCATCAGCCCTTGGTCTTGTTCTTGTTCTTTTTATTTCGTTGGTTAATAACTGTCAAATATCGGCCATCAACTTGTCGATGATTGACATCCAAAACGACATGATGACGTCGCCAGATACAAGGTTGTTGGTTCGGGGCACGTTCCAAGAAACGGAGGCGGAGATTGCACCGGGAACTTCCTACAATTTCATCCCAATGGGGAGTGACAAGCAGGTGTGCTTGTTGAAATTAGAACCTGAGCAGGTATGTTCGCATTTTGTGGTGTTTGATCCGAGTGTGGATTATAAGGAGCACCATATATATTGGTCGGCGAGAAACAGTGGCATATATCGTAGTGTTGATCAAACTAATTGGGAAGTAAAGGAAGATTGGAGCAATATTGCCTCATGCAAGAGCTAGATACAGTTCCATACCTGTTTGGATTGGCAATATATGATCGATTTTGCTGTGAGAATAGTTTTGTCTCGTAAAATGTAAACGTGATAAATAAATGCTCCTTGGCCAACACTAAGAGTATGGAAAAACTTCTGGAAATCATGTTCTAATTCTTCTTTATTTTGTTTTATAGAATATTTTGGGTGTGTTGATCTCTTTCATCTACAGTACGCTTAAATGAGGATACTACCAAATTAATTAAGTATTTATATTATTATAACTGGAATCCTGATTTCACACAACTTTTCTTCTGACCACTGAATATCGATTCTCATATTTGCAATGGAATACACACGCACGCAAATACACACTTCTCTCCTCTGGATAAAGGTTGACTCAGCAACATTGATCAATTACCACATTGGTTAAAATCAAGGTTATTACAGCTAGACCATTTGACTCATGTAACTCTCAAGTGCCTTGCGCTTGCCTTTCACTCCAAAAAAAAAAATACTAGTCAATATAATGGGTTAAGGGTTAATAAGTCAGATAATCAGAACTAACCTAGGGTTAAATGGGTGAGAAAATGAACTTAAATGACGTCAAAATAGGGTATTTGTTAATTGAGCACTCAAGTTCCCAATTGCAACATTCCAAATTTTAATATTAAGATTTAAAGATAACTAATATTTAATTATTGATGAGATTGAGGCATCGGAAAGTGGAATTTGAATATTTGAAACTTAGAAAACTAAGAATAATTATTAAAAGTAATATTTATGGGCTGTTTTTTTTTTTGAATAACTTTAGTATTTGAGAATTGTTGATGATGATCAAATGATAATAATTTTGAGTGATTCTTTTTGCATTAGAAAGTAAACATCTCAACTCTCATACTTTCCATAGAGTCGTGATTTATTCTTTTTGAAGATTTGTAGAATTAAATATAAATATTTGAAATTGGTAATTTTGAATGCACATTGACTGGTCGGACTGGACAATTTTGATGATCAGTTTGCGGTTTCGTGGTCGAACCTTTCAGTCCAGTTCGGTTCTGATAACTTTTGTTAAAATAGAACATAAACGGAAATATGATAAATTAATTACTATTTCTGTTTAGTCATTAAATTAATATTTTTCAATTAGTGCCTCAAGGAACATCAATTCTCTCAAACCATTTCATTAAACACGAAATGCTATTTAGCAACCAGAATCAAATCATATTTGAATGATATCCTAAAGAAGAGAATGTTTTTGACTAAGGTTAATGACTCAACATATCCAATATTTGTGTGATTTGTTCCTTGAATAAAAGATTCCAACAATACTATATATGAAGATAATATAGCATGCATATCTCAATTGAAAGGTGGATATATCAAAGGACAGAAAAAATTAAAAACATATGTCTCCAAAATTCTTTATCCCTCATGATCTAATGCAGAGTTTGTGATATAGATGTTCAGTAAATTCACTCATGTGACAACTTTTTATATTTTCACGGTAATGCTTTAATGAGGCACTGTACTATTTGTTAATTATTATGGGCTTCAAGAGGGAATGCTGTAGACTTTAGTGTGATGTCTGTAACCTTTGGATTCTCTTATTATATTCATATTCAATGTCTTAACCTGCATAGCGTCCCCTAATAAATGATGTGTGAGGAGTTTCTCACATTGTTTTTGGGACCGGTCTGAATGTCAGCCGGAGATGAAGGGGGCTCATCTCACCTGCCAAAACTGTTTCTGATGTTAAGCCGCTTTGAGTTGTCTTGAGCTCGCCATTAAGCCGGGACCGTTGTTAGCTCGGGAACAGCAATGGGTTTGAGATAACCGGCCGACCTAAGCTTTCCATAAGATTTGGTTAATTTCCGGCCGATTCACAGACCCTTCATCCCATATTTTACACCTATGAACGAGCTACACTCTCTCCCTAACATTAGCACACATCTGTAGTTGCCCACTCCCGCTGGTAATATTAAATATATGCCTCTCTTCAGGACTTGCAGTAGCTATTAGAGAAGAAGAATATGAAAGAAGCGAACAGTAGCTATGGGAGAACAGCCGAAGATGAACAAGATGGAAGGTCAAGGATGGAAAAAGATTAATAAAAGAGGAAAAGAGATAAACAAAAGGGAAACTGACACTTAAATACCATTTGAATTTTCAAAACCCAAAAAAGTCTGTTAACATTTCAAAAAGACACCAAAGTATCATGGACCAAATTGAGTTTTTTTTTTTCCTAAAGTGAAAAGTGATACAGAAACTAGCGAATTCCATTACTCTTATGGGTAATCTCATTACTCTTATAGCGAAAAAATCCCCTCTCTCATTTGTTTTTTAAATTTGCTGAAGTGAAAAGTGATACACAAACTAGCGAATTCTATTACTCTTATGGGTAATCCCATTACTCAACTTGCAAAAATCATCTCTCTCCTCTGTCACGGGCACATTCCTCTCTCCTCTGTCACTATACGTCAGTTAGTGTCAGTGTCAGATGAATAGTGACAGAAGGAGAAAGAAAAACAGAGATAATAAAATTATAGTGAAATCTATTACTCTTGTAGGTAATCCCATTACTCTTATAGCGAAATCCTACTACAGTTCACATCTGAAAATTTAAAAAACCTAATTTGGTTCATGTCTTTTTGAACTGTTAACAGACCTTTTTGAATTTTACAAATTCATATGGTATTTAAATAGAATTCTCCGTAAACAAAATAACAAATACACGTGAATATGTGATAGGGTGGCAAAAAAAAAAGTGATAGGATTTACTTTTAAAACTTGTGTGTGACAGCCTTTGCACACTCTACTCTTTTTGAACTCTCTTCAATATGGAAAATCATGTTTTAGCCTTTAGGACATGAGCTTTTAGACTAGTACATATTAGGGGTCTTAGGTCCATTTAGGTGCTATTAATATTTTTTTTTATTAGCCTTTAAATTGTTTTTCACTTTTATTTTTCCTAGCATTTTTATTCTCATGACTTTTAATATTATCTTATTTTTATATTACATACACTACTATGACATAATTAAAATATATATTTTAATAGGACCCATGGGAGAATTTGGGTGAATAATTGAATTAAAATATACTCCTTCCACACTTAAATATATAACTTAGTTGACTTTTTTTAGAGAGATTGAAAAAACTAAATAAACTACTTAATCATAATATGTGTTGTATATCAATAGATTATATATTAGTTTATAACTTTTAAATTAGACAAACAAGTTTATAGGAAAAACGATAAAAATAAATATCTTAGAATAATTTTTTTATCTTTCTTAATATTTTCAAAAAAGTCAATTAGTCTTATATTTAAAATTAAAAAGTAGTACATTTTTTTAAAAATGAGGTAGTACTACCTCCAGTCATATACATGAGACCTATTAACATTTTTGTTTTTGAGAACCTAAGAAGACTAGTTAAATTACTTTAACATTTAAATTTATTGTTTTTATTTAACTAATGTCTAACTTTTAAACTATTATATAATATAAAGATGCACTAGTATAATATGATTAAGTAACTTATTCACTTTTTTTAATCTCTCCTAAAAAAACCAATTGAGTCTTATATTTAAAACCGGAAGGAGTGTATATTAACAAGAGCCATGGTAGAATTTGAGTGGATGGTTGACTTGTTAATATCCTTGATTTTAATTATTTTATTTTATTAGGACATTGTTAACTTTTCATCAAATTTAATTAATTATGTGTATATACTTGTGCCATATATGTGTATAATATTATTTCAAATTTTAATTCTTATGTCACCGGTTCGATCATTGTCCAACTGATTTGACCGTTTGAACCATGATCCATTGGTTTTTTTGGCTTGATATCTAGTCTATTCTTTAAAACATTAGTTTCCCATTGTTAATATAAGCCTTAATGTTTAGAGACTTATAAATAAGGAGCATGTATAAAACATTTGCACCAGAAAAAAAAAAGTGAATGAGAGATATGCCATTCCACCATTGTTTTCATTTTCAGTATCTTGTTTTGCTATTTCTTCTACTCTCCAACTCTCTAATTTTATAACAATTTAAGGTTATTAGATATTTAAGATGTGAAAAATTCAAAGTGCATATTTCAAAAATATGAATTTAATCCAAACAAAATAGAAATTGCATGATTTTGTACTGTTAGATGAATAGAGAGAGAAAGAGAGAAGAATATTTAATGAAGGATCACATTGAAGCAAAAGAGAAATACTTTGAAATATTATTAATCTTTGTGAATAAGAGATTATAAGGAGGCAAAATATACTAACCATAACCTAAGAAACTAATCTAATCAAATATAATCTAATCACAATGATAAAATATTTATACCAAATCATAGTATATGAAGTAATAAACCTCAATCATAATATTAATTAATTTCCTAATTCTAAAACTTTCTATTCTTAACACTCCCCTTAAGGTGGAAGCTTGGATTTGAACAACAACAAATCACCAAAGAAATCTTAACATTTCCCTTCAAGGTGGAAGCAACTTGGACATCAGATTACCAAGGAAAGTATGACCTTGGGATTGCCAGATCTATAGCTTCTACCAATAAACTATTTGTTTAGAGAAGGATCCAGGGACCAAAACAACAACAAAAGACCTCATTGGGGACCAAAACAACAACAAACGATTTCACAAAGAATTGAAGTAGACAGCAACAAAAGCAACATGAAATATTCAATTCAACCCCAACATGCTCCAACAAACGGGCAATTACATCCAAATAATACAAATCAAAAGAGTAAATCCTACTCTAACAAACAGCCTCATAAAGGACCAAACAATATTTCAAACATCTCATAAGAAACCTAACAACGCTCCAAACATCTTATAAGAGACCAAACAATGCTCCAAATATCTCACAAGAGACCAAACCAATGATGAACAGTGTCCTCACAAACGACCAAACACACAACTCAAAGAACGAGTCTAAAATTTCATAATGACTCAAATAAAAAGTCCAAAATTTCATAATGACTCGGAGATAGAGTCTAAAATATCATAATGATTCAAACAAAAACTCTAAAATTCAAAACAACTAACTCAAAACATGATCACTCATAAGACTGTCAGAAAACCCAAATGGTGAGGCTGGGACCATCACCACCAACTCAAAACATGATCACAATAAGAGACCACCAGAAATACTAACATAAAGTCAGATAACCCAAAATTTCTCCTCCTCCTCCTCCTTTCTTCTTCTTCTTTAAACCCGGCTTTAGTACCATGTTAGATGAATAGAGAGAGAAAGGGGGAAGAATACTCTCAATGAAAGATCAAGCACAAAAGAAATACTTTGAATATTATTGATCCTTAAGAATAAGATATTACAAAGAGGCTTTTACATAGGCAATAATAGACTAACCATAACCTAAGAAACTAATCCAATCTAATAAAATAATAATGATAAAATATTTATATAAAATCATAATATATTAAGTAATAAACCTCAGTCATAATATTAATTAATTTCCTAATTTTAATACTTTATATTCTTAACAGATTTAATAAATTCAAATTCAAGAAGGGTTGTTATAATTAGATATAATCGATTGAGTGGACATGTTATTATTTTCAATATTATAATTAAAGTTGTTATTGTAGGAGGATAACTTTTTAGTTCTTATATTCCTTACTTAAAACCTTATAGGGGTTTTCTTATTTTCCGAAGGCGGTTCCCTTATTAGTTTCTCCAAACAGTGGAAAATTACTTAGATTAGAGTTATAGAGTTAGGTTTCATATTAGAATCAAACTGGAGGGTATTTGAAATTATACTCAGTCATGGGAAGGATAAAAATTGAACTATACAATCCGATCTTGTTTCCCTGTGTGTAGTCAGATCTTAGTGAAGAAAGAAGGCATGGTTTGAGAGAGAATTAATGCACATTTAAGTTTATTTTTTATTGGGACAATGGTAATTAATTTATCATATTATAGTATGTGTTATATTTTTAACCCACGTCGAAATTGATTAATTACGACATCTGTTGCAAATTGCAAGTTATTACAGACGCCAGTAAATGACGCCGCATCTGTTTCTTTGTAATACATATGTAAAAATTTGCAGGGGAAAAAATGTATGTAGAATTTGCAAGTGTGCAAATTCTTTTTTGTAACTTACATCAAATATATTATTTTGCATCAGTGAGGACGTGCATTTATCCATATTTGTTCGTATAAATTAATATCAAATTTTAGTTTAGTGCTAAGTTTATAAAGTGTTTTTTTAAGTACTTTAATATAAATATCATTAGTCTGATTAATGAAAAAGCTTGATTGAACAAATTTAAATGATGAATTTGCGATTAAATGTTCACAAAGCATTTTACCCAAAAAAAAAATGTTCACAAAGCATGCTTAAAATTTAATCATTAAAAACATTGTTGATATTTGGTATAGAGGTATAGGTATTATATAATCCTATCTAATCAAATGTAATAATAATATCTTAAATTTATATTTGATAAATATAATATGAGTAAATATTAATATAGGATATAATATGACATCAACCATATTTATTAATGCTGCCTTATTAAATATTTTTATTGACAAAATTGTATAGTTTCTTTTTCTAAGAGTCTTAAATACTATTAGTAAGTAATGTTGAGATTCCAAAATTGTGTAGCTTCATTTTCAAATAGTCTTAAATATCAACAATATTTATTAATAAGCAATTTGAGATTTATATTTGATTAGGCAGCATTTTATGTTAGTTTTAACTAACAATATGTTAAGATTAAAGAACTAAAAATGCACTTTATAAATTTAAAGAACTATAATAAAATCCAATGCAAACATAAATAACACCAAAACATCTATTGAAATTGTATCCTGAACTTAGCATTATAAATAAAACTAAAATGATACATAAATAGTATATTTAACATTTGTTAGAATATAGTATTGTTTAGTGTATAGTTGAGCATTTAGTTGATTAGTATGCTGCTGTGCGTTTTAATGTATTGCTTTAAAGATTCTTTAACAACTGTACATAGTATACGTGGTTATCCTTCATGAATTCTGTTAGGATTGAGGGACCACAATATCTGTACGATATGATTCCTTTTATGGGCTATATAATCGAATCATGGCCAGAGGATATTTCATTCGGCCATTTTCATTGATTTGTCATTTTATCTTTCTTGGTATCAAAGCAATACTCTATCAATATGTCACACTCTTCTTTTGCCGCCTCTGGTTCTTCTGCAAATTCTGGTGTGTCGTCTTCGATGACCACCAAAACCTATTCTCTTTTTCAATCATCCAATCGGACTACCTCGATTAAGTTGGATCAGGGAAATTACCTAGTCTAGGAATCTGTAGTCCTTCCTCTGATTGAAGGAAATCGGCTTGAGTCTCACATTGATGGGACCTCTGCAGCACCACCTCATTACATCTCAGATGCTGCTGGGGAGAAACCAAATCCAGAGTTCAATGAATGGTTCTCTGTAGATAGATTTCTTGTTGGCTGGTTGAGGAATGCGATGCCTCAAGATGTTGGAGACAAATTCTTCAATGCATAACTGCTCATGATCTCTGGATAGGAGCCAGAGACCTCACTTGTGCTTCCACTAAAGCTTGTGTTATGGTTTTTTAAGTCAAAGCTTCATTTAACTAGGAAAAATCCTATAAAGATGGAATAATATCTTAACAAGATGAAAAGCTTAGCTGATCAGCTAGGTCCAATTAATGTTCAACCTCAAGCTTTTGTAGCAGCTGTTTCCTCTTCTCGGTCTACTAGTGTAGACAAAGCTTTATTATGGCATTACAAATTAGGACACCCTAGTAATCAAGTCTTAAGACAAGTTTTAAATAATTGTAATGCTAAACTTCATGTTAATGATAGTTTTATTTGTGAAGCTTTTCAAATGGGTAAATCAAAATTTCTACCATTTTCAAATTCTTCTTCCTGTGTATCAGCTCCCTTAGAACTTGTTCATACTGACATTTGGGGACCTTCACCAGTTCAATCAACTGGAGGACATCGATTTTGCATCCATTTTCTAGATGATTATAGTCGATATGTGTGGATGTTTCCATTGAAACACAAAAGTAAGGTTATTCATGCATTCACTGTTTTTAAAAATCAAGTTGAAAATTCTTTGAATACAAAGATTAAAATAATCCAATGTGATAATGGAACTGAGTATAAACCATTTGTGCATATAGCTCAAGCATCTGGGATAACAATGCGTTATACATGTCCTTATACTTCCTCACATAATGGTCATGCTGAGAGGAAACACAAGCATATTGTTGAAGTGGGATTAACATTGATGGCTCAGGCAAAGACACCTATTACGTACTAGGTTGAGGCTTTTCAGATAGCTATGTATTTAATCAATTGTCTTCCAACTCTAGTGCTTCAATCGTCTTCCAACTCCAGTGCTTCATGGTTCTACACCTCTGTTCAGTATGTATAAAAAGATCCAGATTATGAGAGTCTTCGTCCATTCAGGTGTGCTTGTCTCAAACCATATAATGATCATAAGATGCAATTTCACAGTAAACAATGTGTATTTATAGGGCTTGCACTTGAACAAAAAGGGTCTCGATGTTTGAGTTCTATGGGTTTTGTTTACATATCTCGTCACGTTGTTTTTTATGCTAATACTTTTCCTTTTATTTATGGGTTCTTGAATAGATGTGTTGAAAGCCCATTGGTCAATGATGATTTGAATATTCCTCTAATAATATCTGCAACAGAGCTATGTCCTATAATGTCCACATCACCATCCTTATCGTCATCATCTTCTTCTTCCTGCTTTGCCACTGATGATGAGCCTCAATCTCTTTAACCATTGTAGATCATTGAACCAATCTCTAGTTCATCTGAACCTTAGTTCACTGAGTTAGCATGTCTAGTCCCAACTTATTCGGCCCAACAAATCAAGCCCATTAACAATAATAATATTCATCCCATGACCACCTGAGCTAAATCCAGCATTTCTAAACCTAAGTACCCATTCGTAGGCCTTCTCTAGATGGAAGACTCAAAATCTCTTGCCTTTGCCGTAAAACCACAGAATATTGCAAAGTCTCTTGCTGCGTCTCACTGGAAACAAGCCATGGTCAAAGAATTCAAAGCTCTTCACCGAAACCAGACTTGGATTCTTGTTCCTCGCCATGCCTCCCAAAAGGTTGTAGATTGCCGATGAGTGTTTAAAACATAATTTCGAGTAGAAAGATCTATTCTCAAGCACAAAGAGAGGCTAGTAGCAAAAGGCTTTCAACAATCTCTAGGTATTGACTATGGAGATACATTTAGTCCAATGATTAAACCCGTAATTGTCTGAATAGTTTTATCTATTGCTGTGACTCTTAATTGGGAAGTAAGACAATTAGATGTAAATAATGCCTTCCTTAATGGTTTTCTACAAGAAGAGGTATTCATGAAACAACCTGAAGGATTCGTTGATGCTAAATGTCCTACTCATGTGTGTAAATTGATTAAAGCAATTGATGGATTGAAACTGGCCCCTAGAGCCTGGTTTGATAGGTTAAGATGGACTCTCCTTCAATGGGGTTTTCAAAATTCTCGAAGTGATATTTCAATTTTTTTCTTCGCATAAGAAGTCTCACTGTGTTCGTTCTTATCTATGTTGATGATATCTTGGTCACTGGAAATGATTCTTGATACATTGCTCTATTTATTAAAAGCTTGAATGTTTTATTTTCTCTGAAGGATTTGGGTCCCATTTATTTTTTTTGGATCTTGAAATCTATCGTGACTCTACTAGTTTTTATCTCAATCAAGGTAAATATGTTTTGGATATTTTAAAACATATCAATATGCTAGATTGTGCCCCTATTCCTATCTCATGGCCACTGGACAAAGTTTCTATGTTCATGATGGAGCTCCTTTGGTCAATCCTACAATTTATCAATAGGCAACTAGTTTTTTTACAGTATTTAACCTCTACCAGACTAGACATTGCCTATTCAGTTAATAAACTTAGTCAATTTTTGTCTCAACCAACTTATATTCATTTCCAAGGTGTTAAAAGGATTCTTCGACATCTTAAAGGGACCTATCATTCTGGGCTGCATCTTTAATCTTTCTCTACTCTCTAGTCAACAACATTTATTGATTCTGACTGGGCTACTGATATTGATGATCGCAAATCGATGGGCAGTTGTTGTGTCTATCTTGGAGGAAAGTTAGTGTCTTGGTCTTCCAGGAAGCAAAAGGTTGTGTCACAATCCAGCTCAGAGTTTGAGTATTGCTTGTTGGCAATTGGAGCAGCTGAATTAAAATGGATCTCCTCTCTGCTCTTTGAACTTGTTCATAAACTAAGGCAACCCGGTGTTATTTGGTGTGATAATATCAGTGCTAGTGCTCTTGCAGTAAATCCAGTACAACATTCCAGGAGTAAACACATTGAAATAGACCTTCACTTTGTTCGTGACATGGTGCTTTCCAAGTTTCTCAATGTTTGTTATATTCCCTCTTCAATGCAAATTGCATATTGCTTTACTGAACCTTTGGCTCACTCCCAATTTCGTACCTTCTGAAGCAAACTCGAGCTGTCCACTACACCCTCTCATTTGAGGGGGATGTTAGAATATAGTATTTTTTTAGTGTATGGTTGAGCATTCAGTTGATTAGTATGCTACTATGCATTTTAGTGTATTGCTGTAAAGATTCTTTAACAACTATACATAGTATATGTGGTTATCCTTCATGAATTCTGTTAGGATTGAGGGACCACAATACCTGTATGATATGATTCCTTTTATGGGCTATATAATCAAATCATGGCCAGAGGATATTTCATTCGGCCATTTTCATTGATTTGTCATTTTATCTTTCTACATTGGATTAATACATGGAGCTCCCCTTGTCAGGTCTGAAGTCTTCTTAAATGCCTACTAGCAATCGTATGCCTTTGAAAACACGTTATATTTTGGGCTTTAAAGGATATAAGTAGGCTTTAATCCTATTAAAACATGCATTTATGTGGACTTTTAGTAGGTTCCGAATCAACATTTATACAAATTGTAGGCTTTAAAGTACAAAACCAATTTAAAGCTTACATGACATTAATATAAAATTATATTTAATTACAAATTATTAAATAAAAAATTATATAATATACATTAAATAGGACAGACTTGTAGGGAAGGCCTTTAATAAAATCTCTATGAAGCCTAACATTTTTATTTAACACGCCAAGCCTTACCCAAATTTAATTAGATAAAACCGTAGGCCCCTTTTAAATGAAAAATTCTAGTGTGAACCTAGTTTGTCACATCATTTATAGTCTGACCAATTAAAACATAACGACTTAGCTAATATTAATCATAGTTGACTACTGATGTAGTTCACATTATTAATTTTTATTTTATTTAAATAAGTCCCTTAATTAAGATTTCACAAGTATTGAGAAAGTAAATTATGTGAAATTTTTTATTTTATTAAAATGTCAGCTATTATTTAGGAGGTGCCAAATTAGTTCATAAGTTGTTATGTTAATTGGTTAGACTAAAAGTAATGTGACAAACCGGGTTCACAGAAGAATTTTTTCTGTAAAATTAAGGCTTGATATATTTTTACTCCTAATTGTGTGGAGATAAAAAGTAGAAGGAGAGATGGAAGTAGAGAGAGGAACAAAGAAAGTGATAGAGGAGGGAAGTCCGACGACAGAGGCGGACATGAAGGCAAGAGTACAGAAGAAGGGTCGAATTGAGGGAGATGGGGAGGATAGAGGAGAGGATATGGGGATGAAGAAGAAGAGTGAAGAGGGATCATATAGGGATAAAGTCCTAAATTTGGAGAAAGTAAATCATCAAACCTCTACTAAGGGTTCCCAGGCAATAGAATCCATGTGGAAATATTATATTGATGGTTTGAATTGTTTCTTTTCCAATAATGATGATTTAGGGTATCCATCTATAAAAGTGGGTGAAGATGATAGAAGGAAGAACTTGTGCCCATCCATGAAGGTGATGAGGGAGGAGTATGAAGCATGGTGTGCACCATGGCGTAAA
>JBAGKO010000002.1:8157357-8168847 GCA_037177275.1 Acacia concinna | reverse complement strand
TTAGGCCAAAATTCTTGGAAAATAGAAAAATGACCAAATAAATAGTGCCAAATTGACCATATGAATAGTGCAACTTTAAGAGGTTGCACATGGTTGATGCTATGCAGTTAGGATATGATATTATTTTTTCCTTATAGAGGATGTTGAGAGCTTTTAAATGAGCTTGGAATCACGTCATTCCAATTTTATAGAATTAGTTATGATTTTTCAAAGTTAGTCGAAATTAAGGGGCGGATGAATAGTATAGCGATAAGAAGAAAATTTTTTCCCTTATTTTCCCAACTTAAAGTCATAACTAGTGATTCCAATAGCTCTCATATGGTAAGGTAAAGGCTATGAAAGAAAGGTGTGACAAGACGCCCGTAAAGTCCGTGGGCATTTCATGAGTTTGTAAATGGAATTTTCATTTTTTGATGCTTCCATTGGATGCAAAGGAGGTTTTTGTGTAGGGTAAACCTAAAGGGGAAGTCTTGGAAGCAATTGAAACTAAGAAAGAATGTTTGGAAAAACAAGTTATGATTTGTGAGTTCTATTTAAGGTTTGTTTGGTTTTGAGTAGCTACTGGACAGAGGGGTTTTGATTTCTTGGTTGTGACTTCAAAAATGGATTCTACACACAAAATTGTGTGGGAATAGGTTGGTCTAATATTTTAACCATAAGGAATAAGAATTAAACCCTAGGACACCAAAAAGAGTAAGAAAAAGGGTTTACATTCCAGCAAGTAAACTTTTGGTGTTTATAATGGTTGATAATGGTTGTTGCACCTTCTTGGCTTAATTAGGGTTTGACATTTGTGGAAGAGACTCTTAGAAGGCAGAAACCGAAAAGCCAAAGAAGAAGATTAAAGATCAAGGTAGCATAGTTACATAATTTCTAATGTCATTACTTGCTTGCTTGTGATTTTGCATGTGCATGTTTGGTTGAGCTTGAGATTGCTTTGCTTGTTGTCATGATGATGATGACTACTATGTTATGTTGCACTCCTAACATGTAAATGTTATAGCTTGTGTTCAATGTGAGGTACATTAAGATGATGATGCCATAGGGCATGCAAAGTATGTTAGCTCCCTAAGTTAATTTCATGTTTGTTACATGTTACTTGCTTGTTTGATATTAGTATTATTGTAACATGCTATTGGGATTCTCAAGAATCTCACTCTCCCTATTAATAACCATAAACTAGGACCTGAATCATCAAGGAGGAATGGAAAGGGAGTGCAAGGGTGAAGGCTATTTTGCTTGTTATATGTAAATATATATATTCTGAAAATGCTTGCTGGCTGGAAATTGCACTGGAGCAGTAAGCTTGTATGAATTTTTTTTTTTTGTATTAGATGACTTATTTGGATTCTGTAGTTTCGCATGATGATAGATAACATGCTAAGATTCGTTTTGATAAGTAGTACGTAGGAGTTGGAATTTTGTGCGCAAAGTTATGAATTTTTAAAGTTAAGATTAAAATAGGAAAAAACTGTTTTACCAAAAGAAGATAGTTGGATTCTAAATGAATCTGGCATTGATATGTAATCAATTGATGTATGAAATTATTTTTCTCCTATAGAGCCTTCAAAGGGCTTTTCGTAGAACTTAGAAGCATGTTATTTAGATATTTCTACGTTTAGTTACAATTTTTCAAAGTTCGACCAGAAATCTATTTTGGTAATGAATATTACCCGCCGGAAACAAAATTTTCAGTTTTGAGCTTCTACGTTATCCGTAA
Source organism: Acacia concinna (assembly GCA_037177275.1). Classification (NCBI taxonomy): domain Eukaryota; kingdom Viridiplantae; phylum Streptophyta; class Magnoliopsida; order Fabales; family Fabaceae; genus Acacia; species Acacia concinna. Next base: position 8,167,127 of record JBAGKO010000002.1, on the reverse strand, counting down.
CGCAATGCAACTCTAATAGACACTAAGTGACCTAAAAGATGGTCTATACGTAAGGTGTGACAATTTTCCCTATAGCAGTACAAATCATGGAATTTAGAATGACAATTTATTTATATTTCCTGATAATCCACTTTCAAATACCACAATAAAAAAAGTGGTAGAAGGCATAACAAGATTAACATGTTTAATTAGTAGATGTCTAAATCATATTATATTTGCAATTACAAAACAAGAAGGGTGGAAGGCAGAACAAGAAGGGCAGAAGGCAAGTGTTAAGCGTATATTTGGATGTAGAGTCAATATATATATATATTTCTGTATCTATACACATGTCTCTGTGTGTGTTCACATATATATGAAGAAGTAGAAGCAAAATATATCAAAATGAGGACACATCAAGATGAATGACTTTCCACCAACTCACATTTCACATATTCATTAGTCACAACTATCCTCAAGGACACCTTAGCATACACAAACCTTTATCACATTCTTCACTTACTTTTTTAACCATTTTTGTCATCATTTTTCATAACAAGCATTTGATCATGGCAAGCAACACTTTTTTAACACCTTGGCATGTTTCTAGTTATAATCCATAAGTGATATTGTGATTTATTACCGTCTCATCAAACGATTGAGTGCTAGGTAATCCATTTTTTTTAAAAAAATATTAAAGCTCACAATATTAATGCCTTGGCTGCATCATTGTGGAAGATCAAAGATATACAACACACATATCATATGGTAGACCAAGAAGGGATGTTAAAGTTTATTAGACAATATGAATTTTGAAAAAATATCCTAACTTTTCAAAACCACCCTCATGAGATTCTACCCCAATATCAATATTATATCGCTTAAAATCTTCTTAGAGGTTAAAACATTCTAACCCCATATGAAATTTTTAGAGACTGCTCAAACATAGTTTTCGAAACAAGCCATCTCATAAAATTGAGGTTTCAAGAAGGAATAATTTAGAAATCATATATCCCTCTTGCCAAGATCATATGTCCTCAAGCATGCAACAATTTTATATTGAATTCCAATACTCTACACACTGATACGATATGTCTCTTGGCAGCATATATGATAGCAAAACACTGTCATGATAAAGACTAGGAACAAATAAAGCATGGAGTACGTGAATCTCAATGTTCCCTCAATAACCTCAAACCCTACTGAAGATTGAGAACACATGACATAATTGAAACAAAGCAATTTGACAAGACTACTCAAAAAATTTAACAAACATGCATTTTTCTCAAGGAACAGAGTTAACACTCACCCACGATGAACCCACCACATGTCGCCAACTAAGGTATTTCCACCCCAAGCCACCACTGCAATGAGAAGGAGTACTCCACAAGCCCCATGACGATGACAGAGGAGACTGATGGCAAAGAAGGAAACCAAAGGCACATGACGACAGCGTAGACCAACGACTCTACAATGCTAGCCATGCAATGAGAGGGAGTACTCCACAAGCCTGCAACAAAAGTGTAAAGGAATGACACTCAAACCTATTGACTGAATACACCGATAGTTGACAAAGCAAGATGAGAGGAAGGATCTGGCAGCTATATGCACAAATACGAGAGGCTAGGTTTTTCACTTCTCAAGCAATGTTTGAATCGAGATCCGGCAAGCTATTGACCCCCTCTCTTAGGCATTTTGCCCTCTTTTTGACAAGGGCAAGTATGTCTTTTGACCTCCAAAATTAATTTCAATTCTAACATTTAGGACTGAATTGAAGATTCAAAAAGTTTTGGGACTAATTTGACATTAATCGTCTTTTATGGTCCTTAGGTGAAATTGTCCCTTGAAAATATTTAAAATTCAAGGAAACTAATTAGGAACCATTCTTGTAATTAGATTTCTAGGCAAGCGAACTTAGTGGCCGATTGAGTTGCTAAAGTTTCTTTAGGTGGGTCTTGTCAATCAGACTGGATAATGAGCCCACCAGAACAACTGAGGAAGCTTTTGTTGAAAGACTTGAGCTCAATTCAAAGGGCACCATATTAGTTATTTAGGATGTAATTAATTCCTTTTGCTTATATTATAATATAGTAGTTTAGTGTGCTACATCTGGATGTTTGTAATGTTTATTTTAATGAATGAAGTATCATTTCTATGGCAAAAAAATAAAAGGCTTAAAATTGTACCCTTCAATATTTTAAGATGCCACTTGTATTTCCAATTAGAGTGTTGATGGCACCCTAACCCTTACCCTCTGCTTGGATAACGGAAAAGTCTGGAGGAAAGAAATTAGAAAGAAAGAAAATAAGGAGAAGAGAAAACTAGGGAGCTAATATTATTCCATGTTTGGATTAACAAAGAAAACACGGAGAAAGGAATATAAGCAAATGATATAATGACAATAATACCCATATCTTATATAAGGATATACTACTATGTTATTGTGTCTATTAAAATAAACTGAAGGCAACAATCATATTAAAATATTTTAAATTCAAATCATTTAACAAAAATATATTTTCATATTTCTTATATTTTAAGATAAAATAATTTGATGAAACTCTGAAAGTCTATTTTTCTATTTTTTTAATTTAAAATCATAATGAGTAAGTTTTTAAAATAAAAAATAATAGATTTTTAAAATGAAAAATTATTAAGTTTTTTTGTTTTAATATATAAATAATTAACAGCTTACCTCATTTGTTTCCTCCTCCCAAATACAGATATGTATATATTTTCATAATTTGATAATTAAAAAAATCGGCAAAAGACGAATTCATAATTCCCAAAGCTTACTTCAATTATGGAGCTGCGAGCAAGATGTAAAAGAAGGCGGATGATGAAGATGGAGTGAAGGCAAGGGCGAGAAGATGAGGACTGGACAAAGTAGAGGGAGAGAGGCGTGAAGATGACAGTGAAGACAGGGGAGGGCAACGTGCGGAACTAATATGGAGAAAAAAATAAATAAACACCCTCTAAATATTAAAAATTCTTAAAGATGGCTCAAATTTAGTAAATGATAAATGAGGGGTTTTGATCAAAACTGAAAAGAGAATGATTAAAATTGAGTAGATAATGACTAAAATTCAATAGAGAATGACTAAAACTCAATAGAAAATGACTAAAACTAACTAATTTTTTGGCCCTCATTTATCATTTACCAAATTTAAATTATCTTTCAATTTTTTTTATATTTATAAAGTATTTATTTATCTTTTTCCTATTAATATTTGCTCCTCAAATCTCTCCATATTTGGAGAGAAGATTTGGGAAGAACATGGTGTGGGCCCCACACCCTATTTTCTCCCATACTTTTCCTTCCTTCCAACTTTCCCCCCTCATCCAAGCAAAGAAAAACCTATCCTCCTCTGTGTTTTCCTTTCTAGTTTTCTTTCCACCCTAATTTCCTCTCACTAAGAGGGGCCTTAAATTACCTCTGTGTTTTCTTTTATAGTTTTCTTTCCACCCTAGTTTCCTCTCACTCTAAGAGGGGCCTTAAATTAATTAAGGGAAATTTACAATGAGTTCTAAATAAAGGACTTCATTAATTAATTATCCTTCTATCTAAAATATTTTTGGATGTAAATTAATTTAATGATGTTTGTTTTTTGGGTTAAGGTGCAAAAATAACTATAAGTTGTTGTCGGAAGTGCACAAATAACTATAAACTATTTTTAGGGGTAAAAGTGACTATGACATTAAAAAAATGGTGCAAAATTATTAAATTTACTGTAGCGCCGTTAACTTTTTCTGAGAGGTTGCTACAATAACTTAGCAGTTTTACACAACTTTTTTAATGTCATAGTCACTTTTACACTTAAAAATAATTTATGATTATTTTTACACTTCTGACAACAATTTATAATTATTTTTGCACCTTAGCCCTTGTATTTTTTTTAATAAAGCCCATCTTATTTACCAAAACTACCCGGTGAAAGACGATCGAGAAAGCAAAAGGGTTAAGGTGCAAAAATAACTATAAGCTGTAAAGGTTAAGGTGCAAAAATAACTATAAGTTGTTGTCAAAAGTGCAAAAATAACCATAAACTATTTTTGAGAGTAAAAGTGACAATGCCGTTAAAAAAGTTGTGCAAAATCGTTAAGTTTACTGTAGCGCTGTTAATTTTTTCTGAAGGGTTGCTACAATAACTTAACGGTTTTACACCACTTTTTTAATGTCATGGTCACTTTTACATCTAAAAATAATATGACAACAATTTATAATTATTTTTGCCTTATTTTTTAAATAAAGCCCATCTTATTTACCAAAACTACCCGGTGAAAGACGATCGAGAAAGCAAAAGGGCGAAGGGGATACGATGTCGTGGACGCATTTCAAACCTTTCTGCACAAACCTTGGGAAGAGGAGGTGAACAGCGCATGAGAAGCCATGAAAGACTACGAGGTATTTCTCTGATATTTGTTAATCGGCTTCCTAGAGATTATTTTAGCTTCTGTTGAAGATTCGATCTGGTCGTCTCCTCCATTCTTCATCCATCTTCTCAATCTGTGCCCTCACGGAATATCCATGCCTGGTCACTGTCTGAACTCCTTGTTCGATATCGCCATCTAAGTCATTAGCTTACGAGTTCTGATCCTCTGTAATCGTTTCCGTTCATCTTTCTTACTGATTATTGTGAATTTTCAATGTGTTGATCTTTTGAATACCCCAGTTTTCATTGTCTTGGGTGAAGCCCAATGTGAATAATTGATATGCGTTTATTAGTTTTTTTTTTGAATTCCCCATTGTGTTGATTTTTTGAATACCCCACGTTTCCGCTTCTGAGTTAATTTGGGAAGATTAATTTGTTTACACTGTCAGTTATGAAACTTGAAAGCAGGAACTTTGTTAATACCATGAATCAAGCTGCATTTGCCCTTTATTTTTATGCATACTGTATCTGCATCTTTCAATTGTTTATGCTAAAGGAGCTTAATTTTAGAGATAGCTTAGTTTCTGCTTTCACACAAATAAGTATATTGAATATGCTAAGCTGCACATTGATTGTATAAAATTTTTCTATGCAAAAAGCGTGCTCAGCCTACCAAATGGAATGAAACAATCTCTTGTAACTGAAAATTAATGCATTTTGACTTCAGGATTTTCTTGTGAAGTTGGCTGCTACATTGCAATAGTGCGATGGCGAGATTGGTTAATTGGTACCAATGCTCATGTAACTTATTTCCACGCTCAAGAGAAGACTTTCCTTAAGTTTTGGGAATAAAAATCAATCATCAATTTATATATATATATATGGCTAAAAAACTTGTACTAGGCTGTACAATGCTTCTTCTTCCATGCCCAAAACCTATTTTGGGGATGAATGTGGGGCGTGTGTGTGTAAGATCATTGTTTAGCTTTGTGGAATTAGGTAGACAGTTGGAAGTGGATAGGTTTCATTCATCAGTCCTGTTATCATTTGTAAGTGGTAAACCCCATTAATCAAGAAAAACAAGTTGTGAATTTCCATATTGATTTGCTTAGGCAACCATAATCATTAGGGTGACAGTTAGTTTTCTAATTGATAGACATGCAGGAGATTGAAGGTGCTCTTGTACATCAGGTATGGTGGCATAGATTAAGTAAATAGATCTAGTAGATATCGTATTCTTCAGCAAGTGATTTTGCCATGGTTTTTCTTTATCAAAAGTAAGTTGAGCTCTATGAGAGGCACGATTTGATCATGTTGCTCTAATTCTTTGGATTTAGACAAGGGTTACATTCTGTTCTGAATAAAATATATCTTTTTTATCATGCTATGAACTTGTGGCGAAAACCTTGTTGGCCTTGCCTTCCTACATTGATTCCCTACCTTAAACACAGAATCATAACATAATTTTGAAATATAATGATGGATAATTGCTTTTGATGCATCGGTATTCTCCAACATTTGTTTACCTATATTCCTATCATGATTGATGCAATGAGAAATAATGATGTGGACCCAATAGGAACCTAGCTTAGAAAATTTGTAAATGACAGATTCAGTTGGCAAAGTAAGATAACTAGAAAGCAGAAAGGAAATAAGAAGAGGATAGGTTGGTCAAAAACTTGAAACCCAAAGAAAACACATCCCATATAACACTAAGTATATTAAACTTGGCACTCAAAACTCGTTTAGAAAAAATCCAAGTATATGGAATATATGAGACAATCACACTCTTGCAGCCAAGGGTATTCTCCAAAGAATTCCGGGAAACAAGCTATACTTGCCAGGAAGAAATATCAACGTTATTTAACTCTAATTTTTAATTTGTGTTTGCATTAGGTGGCCTTTAAATAGGTGAAGAAAAACGACATGAAAACCCTAGCTAAAAGAAACCCTAATTGACTCACTTAAGTCCAAAGGCCCATTAATGAGAAATTCGGTGTCTTTCCTATTAAAAGACTAATTAAAAACGATATACTGATATATATAGATGCAAAAATATGAAGGAAACAAAAAAAATAATGACTTAAAAAAGCTCAAATCAAATAAACATGCCACCTAATTAATGAAATTATATTTTTGAAACACGACTTGCTTATTTACAATTTTTTATTTTTGAAATAAAACTGAAAAACAATTAAAATAAACAATTGCACACTAATTAATCTTAGACTTTTCATGTCGTGCCACTTGTCTTCATTTGAGAATCTTCCATGCTACTTATAAGCTTTACTCTTGGTAATGCTTCTCTATCCTTGACTTGGGCTTTGAAAGAATTTTTTATTTCAGGTTATCCTAAAACTAACTTGGATTACTATTCACGTCCTTGAGTTTCCTTGGTCTATTGCAACATCCATTTGGTCTCAAATATGCAAGATTATAGTCCAATTTTCATTTTCATATTCACTTGGGTCTAAATCTTTTCTCTTTGGCTTTTCTCCCCTCGAATGTCTTGACATTGTGTAACTTGATGACTTAGCATGTAACCTTGAATTTGGATGCCTTGTTGAATGCCAACTTGAATACCACATGGAATTACATTAAATAATTTATGTACAATTGGTAATCTGACAAGCTGTCCAAGTATCTATGATCAAGTAACCAATCCATAGTTTGTTTCAAACTCCTTGCTTCTTCCAGATAAAACTTGAAACATTCCTTAGTGAGAGTTGTGCAGAAAATCTTTAAACCCCTCTCCTCCAACAGTTTGAAGAGGCATATTATCAAATACAAAAAACTTTGCCAATTGATTGAATTTATGTCAAGTCAATGTTGGTTTAGAGCCTTGTTTACATGATGAGAACATTGACGGTCTTTTCAGCATTGTTCAGATGCTTTCGATACTTGGGCAAGTGATCCCATAGGGCATTTATTTCTTATGTTTGTTAGGGTCACATGCATATGTTATTTGGTAGTTCTTGCATTTTGGTCTAGCTTCTTAAGTTTCCTCTGGTGCTAGTTTGATAAAGTGAAGATTATGAGACGTAAATGCTTAATGAAGATTAACCTAATTGGCTAAAATAAAATTATGAGTATATTTGGCTGGGGCAAGACCAGAACAATGCTTTCTCCCTGGTCCATTCCATTCTGGTAGACCGTGTTTATTTTTTTAATTTTTTTACTTTAAATTTGGGCTCGACTCAGCCTTGACTTAATTGCCTTGAGTAATATTGGGCTGGTTGGGTCAACCAGGCTGTTAAAAAGTCGTAGCTTTACAAAATTTTAAGAAGTGTTCACTACTAAACTAAAAGCACTTGCTGTTATAGAGGGTGCAATTCTTTCTTTATCAACCCATACTATATACAAGCTCAAAAGTTTCTTTCAACTTTGTGATCCACCTAAACGAATCCAGACCACAGCCTCGTATCTGAGATACAAGTTTCTTTTAAACTATATAACTACATAGTTCTATCTCTTTAAAGAAGGGTTCTTCGATTAACTTAAACTGTGAAGATATAAGTTGAACTCATGACCAAGCTCTCATTGCAAATTTTATAAAATAGGTCTTTCCACCAAGCTGGAAGTTATTACTATAAGGTAGGGTTCGATTGGCAGAACATCTAATTTGAACAGCTTCTGTAATGAAAAATTCAGAAGCTTTGGAAACATTTGAACTTTATAAATCCTGTGGTATTGAGCATTGAAATTTCTGTTCTCTGTTTATGGGATTTTCAATTTAACTGATTAATATCTATTTGTAAATTTGATTTTTCTTTCTGAACCATATTTAATTTTTAGATTGAAGAGAAAAAGCAGGCTGCTGCTGATGTTTTATTTCAATATTCAAAATTTGTCATGGCATGCATAGGGAATCAGGCTCGGCCCTGTGACATGAGGTTGCATTTGATGAAGGTTTGATTCAACATTCTGTTGGTTTCTAAAGAACAGCAATATTGGTTGCTTCAATTGAAACGTGATTGATTATGTGTGCTGAATCGACTTTGCCCTTGTTATTGCCAATTTACTCGTACCTTCTGATTTTTCATTGGTTTAATTGATGCTTCCAGGAGATTTCAGGAATGCCCACTTCTCTAAAGAGGGAGTCACAACAGGCTGCAACATCTCCTGATGCAATGGGTGAGTCATCAAGCTCAGGTACAGCTAGGCTAGGATAATGCGACCAATTTTCGGACACTTGGGATAGGACGGCCATTCCAGAGAGTTTTCGCTTTTTAAGCTTGTTCTAGTGTTGGTGTATGTTGATTTTAACTAGTGTAGAACTTCAAAGTTTGTTTTCGGAGGGATATGTTTTGTAGCGCACATTATGGTTAATTATATACCTAATTTTTAACTATATACTTATATAGGTGTGTGTGTGTGTAGCCAGAAATATATGTATATATATAAGGGCAATGTTTATTCGACGGAGGTTAAACAATACACACAAGTGGACCACTTTACAACATTGGATGAGAGTCTATAAGAAGTCCATGCCTTGAAATAAATGAAATTGGAATACATACTAGTACCAAACACATCTACAAGTAGCAACACTTGAGGAAGAAACAACAATAACAAAGCTTTAATCTTACTAGGTGGGGTCAGCTACATAAATTACACGACGCCATTGTGCTATGTCGAAAATCATATCTTTGGATATGTTATTGATCAAAAGGTCCCCTTCTATAACTTTGTTGAGTGTTCGTTTTTGCCTCTCTTGACCTCTTTTTTTGGGGTTCTATATTGTTTGATCAACTCTCCTTATTGGTGTGTCCAACGGCCTTCTTTGCATGTGACCAAATCACCTCAAACGATTTTTTACCATTTTATCTGCAATAGAAGCCATTCCAACTTGTTTGTACATGTGATCATTACAAATCTTATCTAATCTTGTATGACCACACATCCATCTCAACATTCTCATCTATGTAACTTCCATTTTAGGCTCATGTCCTTTTAACGTCCAACACTCATTACCATATAGCATTGTTGGTTTTATAACAGCGCAATAAAACTTCCCTTTTATTCTATTAGGCACCTTCTTATTACAAATAACTCCAGTAGCTTTTCTTCATTTACATCATCCCGCTTGAATTTTATGATTAACATCTCCATCAATTTCACCATCTTGTTGAATAATTGATTCCAAATATCTAAATTTTGTCACTTGCAAAATAATATAGCCCCCCAATTTAACTTCCACTTTACTTCTAGTATATCGCTTGTTAAAATTGCAATGCATATATTCCGTTGTGCTCCTTCTCAAACGAAAACCTTTCCCCTCAAAAGTCTGTCTCCATGTTTCAAGTAAAGAATTAATTTCCTCCATAAAATTAGCCAATAAAACAATATCATTAGCAAAAAGCATACATTTAGGGTCTGTTTGGTTTGAGGGGAGGGGAGGGGAGGGGAGGGAAGGGA
>JBAGKO010000002.1:8128784-8141975 GCA_037177275.1 Acacia concinna | reverse complement strand
ACCAGCGGAATCTGCTTGCTTCTTAACTGTTTGACCTTTCGATCAACAATCCGCTCAGGTCCTACTTCAAAAGACAGCTTGTCTTTCAGCTCAATGTGATCATACTGCATCACATGTTCTGGATCAGGATGATATTTCTTTACTGGGAGACATGGAATACATCATAACTTCAACTTAAATTTGGGGAAAATGCTAACTTATAGGCAACAGGTCCAGCTTTAGCTAGAATTTCAAAAGACCTACATACTTAGGATTCAACTTTCTCATCCTAATAGATCGTCCTGCGCCTGTAGTAGGGGATACTTTAAGGAAAACATGATCGCCCACATCACATTCTAACGGCCTTTTCTTACATCTGCATAACTCTTCTGTCTACTTTGAGCCGTCAATAACCTCTTTTTAATGACTTCTACCTGTCTAGAAGTCTGATCTACTAGATCTGGGCCATAAATCCTTCTTTCATCTAGCTCTGTCCAGCATAGAGGAGATCTACATTTTCTTTCATACAATGCTTTATACGGAGCCATCTGAATACTGGAATAATAACTGTTGTTATATGCAAATTCTGTCCATGGCAAATATGCAACCCAGCTTCCTCCGTAACATATCCTCTAATGACTGAGCCATTCTCTCAGTTTGACCATCAGTCTGGGGATGGTAAGCTGTACTGAATCTGAGAGTGGTATTCATTTCTCTATGCAATGACTGCCAAAACTTTGACATAAATTCGGGGATCTCTATCTGACATACTACTTCTTAGAACCCCGTGCAGTCGCACGATCTCTTTTACATACAATCTAGCCAACTTCTCTATAGAATCTTTAGCATTCATCGTACAAAAATCCACCATGTAAATTTTGAAACATGTACGTCCATCATAAATCAACAGAAGCTGATCATTTGAGCTGACTAACCTCAAGTTCCAGCCTCTCTGATAAGTAAAGGGTTTGTTTCTGAGATTTAAAAATTTCAATCTTTGTGCTTTCAACATGGCTACACCTATTTCACTACCCTTTTCTGTAAGAAGATAAATAGCTTCATGAAAAACCACCACATCAATGACAAATTTATCACTTGAAGAATAAATAGCCCAATTCGAATTTCGAGATTGATACACAAGCATATTGAATTCATTTAGTGTAGTCAAGACCGTAATGATAAACTCTTGTGAGTTTGCTGCTTCAAAGGCTAGGGTGGCACTCATAACATAAGGTTTAACATGAAATAAATTTGCTGGCTTTGGAATTTCTATCCTTTTTTCTTGCAAAAGGATCAACAAGTAAATCTGACCTATCACCTATCATTATCATGTATCCACTAGAATATCCTGAAAATTTGAACCCAGCGAAATTAGGAAGTGGAATTTTGTGGGTTCTTGATTCAGGTATGCTATAGAAAAAGCATGCTTTTTTAGTGTGAGGTGTTTTTTGAATAATCAATGGGGCATCAGATGCCAAGAAATTGCTCCAATGCTCAGAATAAATCATCCTCCAACTCTTGCATACCAGTCCAAAGGAAAATAGGTCATCGATATCTAGTTTTTTGGCAATTAAACGGAGCAAATCAGAAGGAAGTTCAAGGGGCTTCTTCTCCTTCTTTTGCCTTTTGTTTTTCATCATTTTTTTCCTGGTTATCACAAGGTGGTATAAGCAGTGATGGTAAAAATAATATCCTTTATTAATTAATGAAAGTGATAAATAACTTTAAGAAAGCTCACCTTAGTAGTATCCTTGACTCTAAGATTGAACACCTTGTAAACAGTATCACCTTAGTAGGAGGAACGGTATAGACGGAGCTAAATGGTTATCCGGATTTGTTGGCTGGTCAGGCTCGTAACATGGATTTTTCAGGGGTCACGATCTTAAAGATAGGATTCTTCATTATGGGTTATGTTAGGTTTTTCTTTTCAAAAATTAGAATGAAAGATTATTGTTGTTGTTGTTTTTTTTTTAAAAAAAATGATAGCACTAAAGTTAATATGAGCTTTCTAGAGATATTTTTATATTAACTGATATACGTTGATTTGTTATAAGATTAAGATTTCAAAATATTTGGAGGATATTTATCTAAATCAGCTAAAAAGTATCTTAAATAAATTTATATTGTATTGTTTATATTATTTTAGGGGTTAAATTTTTTAACAAATTTTAGGGGTTAGTTGGGATACTAGATAGATCTTTGGATATGGGATAAATATCTTAATTTTATAAAATAATTTTAAAATTTTATTTAAATTTGTAATTTTCATTTTTTTTTCCTTACTTCAGACGTGAGGAGAAGTATGAGGCTGCTGCCTTGCCATGCCATGCCAAAACGTGTTCTTGCGTTTCTCATAATTAATGTAGCGTACGTAGCGCAGCTTCCTTTGTTTTCTCAAATATCACAAAAAATATGTAACTAGTGAGGACATTAGTGGTGTAGTACTCTTTATATAGAAATTGTGCACTAATCTTTCTCTCACTTAAATTAACATAATCGCCAGGCATATATCATTATCTTTGTTTGGTCCAATATATCATAATCTTTCTGAATTCATAATTTACATTACTACATATTATCTATACATAACTATTTTTTTTGCTCATAAAACTTTTTAACTGTTATATATTGTCTGGCCATATATTTATATATGGTTGTTGAAACCACCTTTGTATATTGTTTCCTGTATATGATAATTTTTTTAAAAAAAAACGCATTTATGAGTCATATAGTCATATATATATATATATATATGACGGTTATAATTTAACCCGTCATATACCAATAAAACTTATATAAAGGTTTTTCTTTTGTCACTGGTGGAAAAAAAACTGTAATTATTTCACTTGAGTATTTACAATACATTTGAACTATATCAATGAGGAGAGTTTATTACTATATATTGAGAAATAAGTTGAGGCACAAATTGCATCTCAACCCAATTTTTTGTTTTTTTACAGTTTTTTTTACTAAGAACATGCCATATCTTTTCCGGTGAGACTATGAAATACAGCTAGTTGAGATACTCAAATTTTAATTTGGGTCATTAAACTAAATAAATCATTAATCATGCAAAGTGAGATTCTTCAATACCCTGAAATTAACCTGAGAATGAAATATTCAATAAAATTACTAAATCCTTGTAATCGGGAAAAAAAATCCTTGTAATCGAGAACAAAAAATTACTAAATCCTAATTTTGTACTCTTCAATGATGCATCTTGTTTTAAGTATTACACTTGAATAATGAAGCAGCTGGCTTAGTATGGTTTCATGCACCCACACAAGTCCCAACTGCTCTATACTTCAATTGATCTCCTCCTCTGGAGGCACAAACCAATACTCTAATCCATGAATTTATTTTCTTCCTCCGATATTCTTCAAATTTTATTTTGAAATCCATTCATCTTTCTATCGTTGTTTCAGATCCTCTCTTCGGTTGGTTTAAATCGTTATCTCTGCGAGCTTCTTGAAAATTAATAACTAAAAGCACAAAGAGTATAACATGGGCTGTATATAACTTAATATAGATTTTGGTTCCCAGAGATTAAGATATAATCAGTTTCCATGTTCATCATATCATGGCGTTGCAATATGAGAATGAGCTAACATTGATTTTCAAGGATGTGATGGAATTGGAGAACATTTTTTTGCACCATCAAACACACAGCCACAAACGCAGCCACAGCCATAGGAGGAAGATCACAATGATGTGTATCAACCCACCATGAATGAACAAGAAGACTCAGGGGATAACAAAGACGAGCTTTTTGGTACTAACACAGTCGTTAGTACAGAAGTGAGAGATGGGATGACAAGCATAGGCATAACAAATATCATTGAACTCGGAAGCCATGGGAAGAGGAAGAGAGATGAAGGGCAAGTTAATAACAAAAGGCATAAGATTTTAGCTTCAAAACAAATAGTGGATACAGTCAATGTAATAGCTAATGTCTCTGAGGATACAGCTAAGTCGTTAAAGGAAATAAGAGTGTTGAGCGTTCAAGAGGTTATGAATTATTTGATTAGCCTTGATGAAGTCAAACATGATCTTGACTTTCGCGTTCGATATGGAGCTTCTTCAAGGTAAGACTTGTCAGGAAATGTATGTTTCAGTTAGAGAGCAACATATGTACTTGATACAATGATTGCGATTCATGATTTACGGCACTACTACTCAGTCTTAGATATGGCTCAACTATATATCTATTAGTATGGCTTAAATTAATGTGTATGTTTAGGTTTATGTAACTTATGATATTGTGACAGGCGGACTATCTTTTGTTTATATTTAGGTGTATATATACCTGATGACATTATGACTTGTTTATTGTCATTTGATTATGTTTATATGTTTTGTTTTTTATATTGCTTACAACTTAATCTTACTACACTCACAGGTCTCGTTGAGGAAAGAATTTGAACAATCAAAATTAGTCGAAGGGGATGGAGGAAGATGAATAGTCTCTAGTAGAATGACTTATAAAAGAAGATCAAGTTAACATAGTATGAAAACTTAAGCGTGTTGCTTTCTACTTATCTATTCCTTTATGTGTACAAAGAACCTCATTAGACTAATAAGAAAACAGGATATGCATGGGTGCAAGAAATATTGGCTACCCATGGATCACAATGTCATGACATGTTTAGAGTGGAAAATCATGTTTTCTACAGCTTGTGCAGTAAATTAGTTCAACATGGGTTACAGAATTCTACAAATTGTTGGGGTTGAAGAAATGTTGGCCATAATTTTGCTTACTGTTGGACATGGAGTACGTAATAGGATTAAATATGAATTATTTCAACATTCAGGGGAAACTGTTCGTAAGCATCTACATGGAGTATTATAGTCTTGCTTGAGTCTAGTGAGGGAAAATATCACACCATGTGATCCCCAATTCTGTGGTTGTCACAAAAAAATATAAGATAATCGTCGTTACTATCCATACGTCAAGGATGCAATTGGGGCAATAAATGGGACTCACATAAGATATGTGGTAAGTGGACCCAACCAAGAAAAATATATTGGCAGACAGGGATATGCTATATAAAATGTCATGGTTGTATGCAATTGGGATAAGTGTTTTATGTTCGTGTTGGCCAGATGGAAGGGTACTGCACATGGTGCCTATGTGTTTCAATTTGTAATTTCAAATTGTGCCATGAACTTCCCCCATCCACCTGAAGGTATATTTCTTTCCACTTCAATTTAAAAACTTTGTCTTCATTTCACATTTGCATCAATCCTACGCCATGTTAATGATTTAACTATTTATTAGGAAAGTATTACTTGGTGGATTTTGGATATCCAACACCAGTTGGATATCTTGGTCAGTATAGGTGCAATCGTTATCACCTCCCTGAATTTAGCCGTCAATTGGTATTTGCTAATAATAAAGAGATATTCAATTATTATCATTTAAGTTTGAGGTGCACAATTGAAAGAACTTTTTGCGTGTGAAAGAATAGATTTAAAATTTTACAAAGAATGCACAAATACAGCTATGAAACACAAGTTCATATAGTTTGTGCAATAATGGCTATATATAATTTCATTAGGAGGACTTCCCAAACAGATGTGAATTTTAGGGAAGATGAGAGTATAGGTGATGTAGATTATATTAATCAACATGAAGAGCCATCTTCCTTAAACTATGCTAGGCTGTGATCAAAACAAATGAACATTATTCATGATACAGTTAGAGATCAAATTGTATGGTTCATAGATCCAATCAGTGATGTAATATTATTTGACAAGAAACTTTACACTTGTGTACCTTCTAATTTATATGCATTTTTATTTATTTAACCATATTATTAGTTATATGCTTTTTAATTTTTTTTTACTTTTATGAAAATTTATTTTCATTTTTTGTTATAATTTTTAAATATCACAATATATATATATAAGGGTTAATGTGCTTGAATAGCCATCAACTTTTCTCAAAAGTGCAAAAATAACCATGAACTATTTTTTAGAGCAAAAGTAACCATGAACTTCCAAAAATGGTGCAAAACCGTTAAGTTACTGTAGTAAGCCGTTAAGTTACTGTAGAAAACCCTTATAAAAAATTAACGGCGCTACAATGACTTAACGATTTTGCGCTATTTTTTAAAAGTTTATGGTTACTTTTATTCTAAAAAATAGTTCATGATTATTTTTACACTTTTGAGAAAAGTTGGTGGCTATTTAAGCACCTTAACCCTATATAAAAATGCATGCCATATTCAGTCATTTCCTATCAAAAGTTACTTTATTTTGAAAATTTCAATAAAATAAGTTTTATTTTTATATAAATAACTTATGCTATCGCCGTTTTAAACATACGTCATATCAAACAATATGATTTTTACTTAATTTTACTTTTATCTAAATTCAATTGCAATAAGTTAATTTTTCTACGCTATTCCAAACACACCCTAAAGGTATGTTTGAGAGTAGTTTTGGGGGAAACCAGCGGCCCATCAAGGAAAAAAGGGCTTATCTCATAAGAGTGTTTGGGAAGAGCATAAAATAAAGGGAAAATTATATTGAAGTCCTAAATAAGAAAATTAATTATTTGACAAGTCTCATCTAACTCTTTAGCTTGTTAATATAACTCATTAGCTTGTCAATATAACTCATCAACTTGTTAATAATAACTCCTCACTTATCAATAGAAACTTTTTTATATTAATTTCTTTACTTAGAACCTTAATGTAATTCCCTCTATAATAAATAAGCCACTTATGGAGAAAAGTGGCATAAAAAATGAAGCTCACAAGCCAAGCTTCTCTTATCGGCAAGGAGTGTTTATTTTTTGGAGAGAGGGAGAAAGGGAAGATTGGGGAAAGAGAGAGAGAGGAGGAGGAGAAGAAAAAATAAAGGGTTCAACTTTTAAAGGTGAGAGAGAGACTAACTTGTTAGAAACACGTTATTTAATTAAAAATATATAAATAATTAAATATTTGATTGTATGTAACTTTTTCCCTCAAAATTAATAGAGACAATGTAAAAAGAAAAATCTCACTCTAAATATTAAATTATTATTTAAATTCAAATATGACATATTTATTTTTAAACAAAAATATTCTTCAAAAATCATTTTTTTTATTTATCATTTAAATATGTTTTAGTAAAAAAAATAAATCAGTTATATAAAATTACATTAAAACATAACAATATCTTATAAGTTATTTTCTCTTTTTTTAGTTATTTTTAATAAATCACTTTTTAAAAAAAATTCACTTTTGATAAAGATATCGCGGTAACACAAGGGCATTTTCGTAAACCTACTTTTTAATGTATAATATTACTGGCTATTGCTGCTTCAAATGCAATTGCTGGCTCCCTTCCCAAAGCTGCTTGTCTGTATATGGTACCTGCACACACAACAGTACCAACTCTCTCTTTGTTCTTCTTCCCCTCTCTGCTCCTCAGTGCTTAAACTGTATCCTCTTTCTGGGTTTTCAATTTCATTCCTTCAGATTCACCTAAAACCATTATATTTCTCCTCCAAAAATTGAAACACCCAGAAAATATCTCAGACCCAAGTTGAATACCTAATTTTAAGGCCCCAGAGAGAGAGAGACAGAGAGAGCGTGAGATCACTGATTTTAGTGAAGGTTTCTTTAGACCCAAAAGAAAGTTACTTTGCTCTCCAGAGTTCGAGGCATTACCCCAACTTTTTCAGAATGAACCAAAGAAGCCACCATTTTGGCGCACACAGAAGAGAAACAAAAAGAAACCAGCTTTGTTATTCTTCTTCATAGGCTGCTTCGTTTCACTTTTTACTTCTTGGTTCTGGTCTGCAAAATTGGTTGATCTGAGGAAGAAGAGAGAGAAACGGAGAATGGGTTGCTGCCATTCCAGTATAGAGAGAGAAGAAACGGTGTCGCGTTGTAAGGCGAGGAAGCGATATATGAAGCAGTTTGTTATAGCAAGGCATGCTTTTTCTGCTTCGCATGTTATGTATATACGCTCACTTCGTACTACAGGATCCGCCCTGCTTCAGTTCGCCAACGCTGAGACGACCGTTCACCACCACCCCCACCACAACCTCCATCTCCAACACCATCTTCCGCCGGAGCCGGAGCCGATGCCGATCCAGCCGTTGCCGCCGCAGCGAACCCCAGTGGCGATGCCGCCTCCTTTACCTCCAATGAGTCCGAGCTCTGACACGTGGACGTCAATGACGACCTCTCCAGCACCACCGCCGCCACCTCCTCCCCCACCACCGCCGCCGGTGTCGTCTTCCACCTGGGATTTCTGGGACCCATTCGTGCAACCACCTCTTGCCTCGTCGAGGTCCGTGACAGAGGAGGAATGGGAAGCCACGACCACCACGGGGTCGGAAATCGTCGTGACAACAACGGGGGCGGCGAGCATGACGGCTCCGCCGTCTGTGGTAAGTGGGTATTCTAAAGAGACGCCGAGTAGTGACCTTGCTATGGTAGTGTCAAGGAACACTAAAGATCTCGTTGAGATTATAAAAGAGCTCGACGATTACTTTCTCAAAGCCGCTGAAGCTGGTGGCCATGTTTCTATGCTCTTAGAAGTTCCAACCTCTGGCTTTTCTAATCAGAGTAAAGAAAGTAAGCTTCATAAACCAAATAATGGGTTTGCTTTACTTGTTTCACTCTTTGAATCTTTGATTCTGCGATTCATTTGGAACATACCTACCCCATTCTCCATGCAAATGTAAACCAGAGAGATTTGAACTCTATGTTTTATCGTTTATACCATGAAATCAATTAAATTTAAAAGCTTCCAATGTTTCGAGTTTGTGCGCTTTGTTGTTAATGACAGGTAAAGTGTACAACTACGGGTGGGGTTTGAGTCCATCGTTATGGGCTTGGGGTTCAAATCCAACAAAACCGAATGGATTTGGAAAGTTCAGTCAGGAAATGTCGGTTAGTAATTTTGTGGCTAAAGATGTGGGAAATGGTGGTAGTCACTGTTCCACAGTGGAGAGGTTATATGCATGGGAGAAGAGATTATACCAAGAGGTCAAGGTACTAAGTTTCTTTATTCTTAGCTTCATTGGAATATTATTATAAGACAAAAAGAAACGGGTAAAAAAGAGTGAAAGCAAATGATTTCTCTTTTCTGGGCATAAATCTGATGTGGGTCTTATTTGATTCGTCCTGAAGAAGTTTCATGTTCTGAAACCTTTTAACCTGTGAATTGTAAGTAGTTTTGTTTACCAAGTAGTTTTATGTATTTGTACTGCTTTTTGGTTGGCTTTTAGAATGCTGAGATCATAAAGATGGAGCACGAGAAGAAGGCAGCGGCGTTGAGGAGGTTAGAGATGAAGAGGGCAGATTATGTGAAGACAGAGAAGACAAAGAAAGAAGTGGAGAAATTGGAGTCACAGATGATGGTTGCCTCTCAGGCTATAGAGAGTACGTCAGCTGAGGTTATCAAGTTGAGGGAGACAGAGCTGTACCCGCAACTTCTTGAGCTTGTGAAAGCGTAAGTCTCTCTTGTCCTACCTCTAGTCCTTAATATAAGATGTATTTAACTAATTTGTGTAGATAAAGAAAATTAGTTAATTATTTGTTAAAAATGTGTTTGTTTCTGTAAACACCCGTTTAAATAATTTGCATTGAAACTATCCTTTGATGCAAATTCCCTTGACATGTGAGATCAACAAGTACAATTTAGGAAAAAAAATATGATAAAAGTGGAGGACAAAGTGGATTGAGGTCTTAAATTAAGACTATATCCAACCCCAACTAGCTCTTACATTAGGGATATGAGGTAATATTTTAGAGTACTACGTCTCTGGGGCCATCCTCATTTTACTAAGTTCATAGGATTGAAGGAATTTGAGGAACATCTGGTTCTTCAAATATTGAGCTGTAACCATCATTTGCCTAGTTGTATTTTTCAAAAAGGATTAACATTCCAGGAAATAAGATAGTGAATTCAAGTCATTGTCATGGATTATCATTTTTTTCCCCTGGTTGGATAAAATAAATGTCCACGGCAGACAATAAACGTTACATCATTCAAAAAATGGAGACTGAAGCCTAAAATCTACAATACTATCTTCAATGGAAGAAAAGTTAGAAAATTTAATGCAGGGTGCTATCTGCATCATACTCTCACTCTAACCTTCTCCATTAATGATTCCACCTAACTCCTTTCAAACTTCCATTAAGCCCCAAAACATTATTAGTTTACTCTTCAAAAAAAAGGGTAAGTTTAGTTGAACTCATTCTGTTGTCTTGTTTAGAATGAGAGGAAGTGAACATTAATAACAGTATTTTGGTAAAATGAGAGAGCAACTTTTATTATGCGGTGGTAGCAATTGATGTTTAAAGCAGCAGGGATTGCATCAGTGTATGTGTGATTTTAAACTTTGCATCAGTTACAGAAGAAAATGGACATTGCTTTTGACCTTTTCTTTTTTTGGACGCAAGACTGTGCTAACCATTTTTAACTGCGACATGTATGATGAAATGGCGGATTTTTGCCGCTCAATTGGAAGTTATGGTCCCTGAATGCGACAACTTACCGTGTGAAATGTTAGTTTGTTAACGTACTTTTCTACTTCCTCCAGTCCATTTCATAACTTCTAGAGGGTTTTGGTCCTTTTCATTAGTCATTTTGATAGTTTCAATTAGCATTAAATTTTTTTTTCCCCAAATATATTTAATAAGGGTAGTGGCGTGAGAGAGTAAAAATTAATTTGATATTTAAGTTTAGTGTAGTTAATAGAGGTAATATTGGAGGTCACTTAAATTTTAAGTCAAATTTATTGTCTTTAACTGTTTTTATTGATGTTCGAATTAGTTAGAAGCGTGTTATAACATGGACAGGAAGGAGTAGTGACTGCTTTAACATGTTCATTCTTGTATCTCTTTTGGTTAAATAATGTTTAGTTCGGATTCCCTAATGTTGTGGAAAAAGAAGATTATAGCACAAAAGTTGGCTCATTCTTGTTTTTTTTTTTGGTTGTTGACAGATTGATGTGCATGTGGAGAAACATGTATGAGTGCCACCAAGTACAAAAACACATAGTTCAGCAGCTGGAATACCTCAATACCATCCCATCAAAGCAACCAACTAGTGAGATTCATAGGCAAGCAACTCTCCAGCTTGAACTTGAAGTTCAACAGTGGCACCAATCCTTTTGTAATCTCTTCAAGGCTCATAGAGACTATATTCAGTCCCTCACAGGTTGGCTGAGGCTCAGCCTTTTCCAGTTCAGCCGGAGCCCACTGAGCCGAACTGCTGAGGACTCCAAGATATACTCCCTGTGTGAAGAATGGCACCTCGCCGTGGATCGTATCCCAGATAAGGTGGCATCCGAAGGGATAAAGAACTTACTAAAAGTTATTAATGCCATTGTAGTCCAACAATCAGAGGAACATAAACAGAAGAAGAAATCAGATTCCACATTTAAAGAGCTCGAGAAGAAAGTGGTGCAGCTCCGGTCGCTAGAGTGCAAGTATGGCCAGTATCCCATGCCTGAGTCCGTGAGAAACAAGGACCCAGTCGTGGAGAAGCGGGCAAAGGTGGAGGTTTTGAAAGGAAAAGCAGAGGAAGAGAAGAGCAAGCATGAGAAGTCAGTCTGTGTGACTAGGGCAATGACTCTGAATAACTTGCAGATGGGGTTCCCACATGTGTTTCAGGGGATAGTGGGGTTTTCGAGTGTATGTACCGAGGTTTTCGAATTGGTATACAACAAAGCTAAAATCACTCTACAAGAGCATGAAGTGAAGAGAATATTACCTTAAGAGAAGAAATGATCTGGTTTTGTACAGATAATCATCTTGCTTGGACATAGTAAAAATATTGAACTTTTAGATTGTACTTACAGCACCAGTGATATCTAGTTCAAGATTTTTTGTTTGACTCATTTCGTGTAAGCAAAGAAACTCAAAAATCTGTAATCAGAGTGAAAGGTCTGTATCAAGGTTGTGAATTGTGATTTTTATAATACTGCATAATGCTTGTGTCTGCCTATACGTATACTGCTGAATTTTCAGGACTTAAATCCGGTGAAATTTCAGAAGATGAAAACTGTATGTATGAACCTATAGAGGTGCTGGGCTTCACAAACTTTTTTTTTTTTTCTGTTCAGAGGAGGAAGTGATTATACCGTGTCCCAAAGTCGAAATCCTGTTCGCCAAACAAAAAAGAAAAAATCGTAATCCTAAGAACATTCATAAATAATGATCCAGAGGGCAAAGAGGGAGACTGATTGCCGGACTTCACTATTTAGTGTATAGATTTCATAGAAGATGGCTTTCAAACGAAGGTTTTTGTGGTCTTTTGGAAGGCAAATTCTTACTTTGTGCATGTTTAGTTTCGAAACTAATAAAATGATTGTGGTGGAAAACATCACAACTTCCTTTCACAAAAATTATGGATTTTGATTATTTATGGATTTTAAATAGAAACTAAAATCCCTTACAAAATGAAAACAAGAACAAAGAGGTCTAGCTTTTCTCATCAATTCCACCTCCTATGTAAAAGGTGAAGAAGAACAAATAGAGGTCAAGCTTTTCTCATCAAATTCCACATTGTGTAAGAGGTGGAAGGTGATCAAGAATATACATATAATTAATCAATACTGACCGATCTCTACAGACAAGAAGCTTGTCATCATGCACTAACTGTAGTAGGATTATTACTCTCAGCCTCCAGTTATCAAGTTAATTGCTTCTATATGATTAGAAAAAGGTTCAATGTTTCTATTCCATTTACACCTACACGAGTTGAGACCATGCATGATCGTAATTAGTTTTGCACATGCATTTGAACACGGCCTGAACAGGCATCTCAACATCCAAATATTCCAGTCTATGTGTATCCAAAGAAAGTCACGTACTGTTACCATTTTTTTTTTTGGGTATGAATATGAGTATATAAACCACTTCACGCTTTAAATTTCATTTCATCAATTAGCCATACAATCATGTCAAACATTTTGCATGTCTATTAACATCTTACATCTCATTCAACCGAGTTCTTTGTTTTTCGCACATTAATCATGATAGTCATCACAATCCTTGTAGCAGCTAGAACTTTAAATTATTGTTTCATTGTAGAACCAGTTAATGTCCCCCACAACATAAGTTAATAATGCATTTTAACCTCTCACACAATATTGTTTTAAAAATACAGTCTTAAATAACCCAATATACTACTCTCTCCGTTCCTATTTATAAGACATTTTTGAAGAATCCTAAGAAAGCTAATTACATTACTTTAAGATAC
>JBAGKO010000002.1:8096550-8109927 GCA_037177275.1 Acacia concinna | reverse complement strand
ACAACTACTTTGTTTACTTAACTTTTAAAACTTTGTTAGACTTTCTTTAATGTTGTTAGACTCTATGAGCTTGATTTAGAGTAAATATCTTTTTTGTTAGCTTTTATTTGATATATTTAGAGTAAACATCTTTTTTGTTAGCTTTTATTCAATAAGTACATTAGAATATTTTAAAAAAATTGGTCATAAAATAAATTTTCCTTATAAAAAAACTATCACAACGTTTCTGACAAACTAACGATAATGTCCATAGCAAGTACCCACAAACGAAATTAGTGGTGTGGGAAATAATTGTTTCACATCCATTTGCCATGGTCATTTCCCACAGAATTTCCCACAGACTTGTCTGTGGGAATCTGCCGTAGAACTTTCTCACGGACATGTCCATAGGAAACTTCTATGGCAGAGTCCCACAGATATTGCCCATAGTCAATATTAGTGGGAAATTGCCGCGAACCAGTCCATCACAAATTTTCCCATGGAATTATCATCTATGGGAAAATCTGTCAAAAATTGTGATGGAAATTTTGTTAGAAAATCTGTCACAATTTTTTATGGAACTTTTTTTCCCATTGTAAACTGGTTTGCGACGGGTTTTTTTCTCATGGAATGTAGTCCATGGGAAATTAATTTCCTACGGAATTTTGTCCCAAATGTCCGTGGGAAATTCTGTGGGAAAGAAAATGGTTTGTTGTAGTGAAGTAAAGATGTTAAGCTTCAATTTGATATGTCATTTGCATAATTTAGGTGTATAGGTTGGGAGTTATACATTTTTGACGTTTGGTCTGAAAAAAATGGCGAATTCTAGAGCAATGATCAATTAAGTAGGATAATATATTGATATGCATCTAGAAGTGTTATGGCTATTTTTTTCCTGAAACTAGAGTGGATAAGGGTCACAGCCTTTGGAATCATATCAATTGGACATCTATACCATTAGTAATGAATTTTTGAAGATTAAAGAAAATTTTGCTAGAAATTATGGAGCACAATTATCTAGGAAAATTAAGGTTATAGAGGTGAGAAGAATGAGTTCTAGATGGGTAAATATGGAATATAATGGTTAAATGTAGTTCCAAGAATTATTCATGAGAAATAACTTGAAATTGAGCCTAAAAAGGACTTATAGTAAAAAGAAATTACCATAATTAAAAATATAATGGCATATTTGTAATTTGCGGTTCAATCAAGTATAAAGAGGGGAGATTAAATTTGATCTCAAGGGCAAGATGGGCAAACCAAATTCAATGGTCAAGATCAAGCATTGAAAAGTTAAAGAGGGTTGAGATGTGTAGAAATTATGTGGCTAGTAACTTAACTACAATTAATAAAGGAATTGTGCACATGTGATTAGTATGAGATAAAGTCATTGGGAAAGGCATAAGCTACCCATAACTTTCAGCTAAACCAAGACCTAAAAGAGAGAGAGAGAGAGAGAGAGAGAGAGAGAGAGAGGAAAAGCATAAGAAGAAGCCAAAGTTGCAAGAAGGAATTCTAGGTAAGTTCTATCTCAATACTTCATGATTATTGTCACCAACCTTCCAATCACCACCTCTAATCCCTTGGACACTCTTGTATTCATGTGTTGTAAGAAGAATCAAGAGGAAAAGGGGCTATAAATTTCATATTAGAGAGGAAAAGAGCAAAGATCAAGAGGTAATCACCTAAACTATGAACTTCTTCTTGATTTTAGTTGTTTGTGGTGCTTGATAGTCTGTTTTCTAGAGACAATTTGGTTGTGAGGTGTTTTTAGCTAGTCAAACCTAGTCCAAATCTTATCAAATTTTACAGACTTAAAGTAGACATCAAGAGATTTAACTTGATGAATATAACATAATTTTTGGGCTAGTGGATAAAAAATATGAGTTTTCAAAGTTTGGCCCTATTTTTGGAACCAAATCTGGAATGGTTAAGGTTTAGTAAATTTCTGGGAAATGTATGACTACTTTGTCTAGAAAAATCTATTTTTTTGAAATTAAACTTAAATATTACAATATTCTTGGAATCAATCAAATTGGAGTTTTCTAGAATTAATTATGATTTTTGAAAATTGGGTATTGAATCTGTACATTGTTTCGTGGGATACTGATTTTGAGATGTTTCTTTTTGGCCAAGTGAATTACAATACCAACAAACTTTGTTAGAAATAAAGGGGACCCAACAAGCTTTAATTTAATAGGTATTTGTAATAACTAGACAAGTAAATTGGGATATATAGATTTTTAAAATTTGGTGATGATTCTAGAAGTTGTCTTGTGACAATAATAGGTAAGGATGAAATATGGAATTGTGTGCAAGTTAATGTAGGAGTAAACATTGTTCTATAAAGTATACTTAATAAGGGTCATACAGGGCTTTTAATCATCCAAATTAGAGGTTTGTAAAATTAGTTATGATTTTTCAAAATTGAATGAAAAATCCTGCTATCACTTTGTCCATGTAAATTTAATGGGCCTAAGGTAATCATATTAACTACTTAATTGGGCTTAAGCACTAACCCAAATGACAACCAACTTGAGTAAGTGGATTGTACAAGTATTAGACAAAATAATAACCTATCATTTGTAAATTCTAAATTATAGGACCTAATAGGCGTCCGGAGCTTAAGACTTTCCCGAGTACAGACAAACGATTAGATATTGCTCAAAGGAAGTAGTCATTTAGTAACCTTATCTTTCATATATTATAAGATACACTACATGTCTTTGGATTTATCATGAATTGTCTAGCATATTCTGATTATATGGGATGGTCGCACGGGGTCTATTGCATGCGTGGACGCTCAGGCCAATATAATTTTTTGTGATGCACAAGTGGATGCCTGGGGTCTATTTTATGGATATCACTTGAGGCCTTGTGCTATACCTAGCACTATGATGATATGTGAACTACATGTTATGTACTAAATGTTGTTGTGATGATTCAGTTATGTGATGACTGAGTCATGTCTTGTAATGTTGTATCTATATGATTGGCTATTTGTTACTATTAAGATTCTTTTGAATTTCACTCTTTTTCATAAATAAATTTATAGTAAAGCAAGGTAGCTCAAAGGCAAGAAGGTAAATACAAACAGCTAGAGGCTAGAGTAGCAAGACTTTAATCTTTTGTTGGTTGTTTGTTCTACAATATTTTGGATATTTTGGATTTGTAGATGGTGCAAATTACTTGTAACATGATAATGGTAAAGTAGGGGAAACTATAATGTAAATAACCTGCAACCCTGATAATGGTACCGTAGTCGGACTAGTAAAGCTGATAGAATAGTAAATGTGCGGCTATAAGACTAACCGAATAATTTAGATCGATAATGCTTCTAATCGCTAATAAATTAACTATGATACAAATACATGGGAGCTAAGTAAAGAATCAATGATGCATGTCTGATAAGATTGGAACGAAAAAGAGAAGAGCCGATAAGATTTAATGAGATAGTGAATATTGCATTGAGGTCCCAAATAAGGGACTTTACGTCACATAGGTCTCGTGTAGGAAATTTATTACTGTCAGGTCCCAAGGTTGTTAATATCAACTCCAGTGGCTATATTAACAACCTCAGGGTTGTTAATTGGGACTTGACAGTAATAAATTTCTTAACTTGGGACCTGAGAAGAGTATTTTTTTCATGGGACCTATTTGACGTATATTTCCTTATTTCGGATCTAAGTGTAATTTTTCCAAAATTTTATTACTTTAAGAAAACAAAAGAAAATTCTTTTAAATTACAAGTTCAATGCCTGAGATAGTTTTGAAATTTATAAACATTTTTTTTTCAAGTTTGACTCACAAATGATTCACTATTCTTTTGAACTCATATGAAGCTATTGGATATAAGACGTTACAGTTGTACTTTTCAGAAAAGCTAAATGTCATTTAAGCACATTAACTCATGTTGAATTTTTTAAAAATTGGAGAAGTGAGATTAAAAGTTTTTAATTATTTTTTCATACATTTTTATGTTACATTATGTCTTTATTAAAATTTTATAACTCTACTTCTTCAATTTCTTTGAATTCAACTCTTAAAATTTTTATTTTCCCTTCCTTTCCCTCCCCTCACCTCATGTCAAACAACCCGTAAGAGTTAAGAGACAATTTTATCCTAGAAGTTTTCATCAAAGGGCAATTTAGCTTGGAAGTTTTTCGAGCAATCTTGCCCTTACTGTTATCTTAGTTAATTTTGATCGTTAATTAATCAAATATGTTGAGATGACAAATCATGTATTATCTTGTTTTTTTTAATTTGCAAATTTACCTTAGAAGTTTTAAATATTTGGTCATCTAATTGTCAAAATTAATCAGACAAGGTCAAAAGTGCTTCCTTTTTCAAATTTGCCCTTGAAAAACATTATGACAAACCCTATGGGCTTGTTTGGTTTGAAGGGAGGGGATGGGATAAAAGGGAAGGATAGGTGATTACTTTATTTGATTTGGTTGGAGATGACGAAAAGAGAGGGATTTTTTACGTACATCGTTGAAGTGGAATCTTGGCCAACGTTTACTGGTGAATGGCATAGTATGGAAAAATTGGTAGGTTTTGTTAAGCTCCTTAGTGTGATTGATTTAGAGGGTTGTAAAGCTCCTGAAGAAGGTTTTGT
Organism: Acacia concinna; assembly: GCA_037177275.1. Classification (NCBI taxonomy): domain Eukaryota; kingdom Viridiplantae; phylum Streptophyta; class Magnoliopsida; order Fabales; family Fabaceae; genus Acacia; species Acacia concinna. The sequence goes on along the minus strand of JBAGKO010000002.1, from coordinate 8,105,330 downwards.
TAAGATAAATGTGGATGGAGCTTGTCAACAAGTTTGTGGTCTTAGTGCGTGTGTGGGAATTATACGTAATCATGAAGGACAATTTTTATCTGGGTTCATGGTTAATCTTGATAGTGGGACAAGCTTTGAGACAGAGACATGGGGTGCAATATGGGGCTCTAAGATTGCGAGAGATATAGGTTTTCGAAACATAGTTCTTGAGTCATATTGCTTGGAGCTTGTTGAGTTTTTGAATAGTTGTGATGCAGATTTGGACCAGGTTGATTTAGTGAAAGAAGCGAGTTCTTTTGTTCATATGGACTGGAATGTTGTTGTGAAGTGGTGCAATAGGGAAGAGAATTCCATTGCTGATACTCTATCAAAGAAGACGCTAGGAATTGCATCAGGTTTAGTGTGTTTTAGGGAATCACTTTAGTGTATTGTTGATGTGTTGTGAAATGAGGTTGCAGGCTTGACTAATTCGTGCTAGTTTGCTCTTGTATTCATCGAAAAAAAAAGAGAGGGATTTTTTTTTTTTATAATTCTTTGTTTAATTTAAGAGGGGGAGGGGAGAGATAATACTTAATTTACCTTAGTACCCTTATATGTTAGAATATATATTTTTACTTTTATATATATATATATAAATTAGTTCACAACTAATTTAAATTACGTGATATATGAAAAATTCGCTCTGATCTCAACTTATTGATAATATGTACATAAAACTGATATGATGATATTTTTTAATTTCTTAGTGATATGATAATTATCTTAAAACATCAAATTAATAAATATATGTTTGAAGCACAATGCTTAATTTCGCCAATAGATTTATTATTTTTTGGGTGCCATTAGTAAAACTGTTCAGTTTTTTTTCTGTTTAAACAAGGTTCATAATATTTTTGCCCATACTAATATTATGTAACTTTAAAAAAAAACTAAACTAATAAGTTAATTTATTTGTTGTTAAAAAAAATAAGTTAATCACCATATAAAAAAAAGTTAATTTATTTAAATAAGCTCAACTCCGTAAGATTATAATTGTCGTGGATAGTGGCAAAAAATAAATTGCAGCCGGTGGTTGGAGGGAAACAAATTTCAGTCGTTGGATCATCACAATGAACTTAAGTAACCATTTACAAAATTCCAGCCTGTGGGTTATATCTCATGCATACTCATACAAGTAGTCGACGCTATGCAAGTTCTGCTCTTATCTACAGCATAACAGGGATGGCAGATGACGTCAACGGAATCAAACGCAAGCTCCAATCGGTGAGAATGGAAAGACCATTTCTATTAACCAGGTATGAAACCTAATTAATGAGTATTAGACAATATATTAAGTCTAATAAATGACTATTAAACAATCTAACTCAAATTATATAATAGTTAATTATGATAAAAAAGTTTTTGACTATATTTCTAATACACACTGTCATAGTTAAAAAAATTTAAACCACATATAATGCTAATTATGATAGAAAAAAAGTAAAATTAAATTAAAAATAGTCTATCATGATTATAAACTGATTTATCTATCAATTAAAAAAAAACATTTTCACTAATCTAACAAAACTAACAAATAAGGGTTTAGGGCATAAAACCCGTGCACAAACCAACTTCTGTAACCCATACATAAAACTAAGGGCACAATCAAAATAAGGATTGGAAACACAGTCCCCTAGTCCACATATATCATTGAACTCTACCATAAAGGGTTTACACAGAATAGTATCCAACATATATAATAATGTAGATCTACCAAAATATCAGAGTATATATAAATAAGGCCTCATGCCATATAAGAACCGAACAATTATCCCAAAGAATGTCAAAAAATGTTAAAACATGATGACCCTATTATGGTAATATATAACACAATACAATTTTCAAAATCAAGAGGCATACAAGGCTACCGATACCTATGCCTCCACCTATTTTCCTTGACCTCTCTACTAGGATAAGAAATCTTGCTTGAAAAATATAACCCTGACACAGGGTGAGACAATAAATCCCATAAAGCAAAACCAATTTATAAAATATACAAGAAGAATTGTAAGTCAAAGAAGTAGGTTTAATAATAATAATAATAAACAGTCTTTTTAGATGAACAGTGCTGACAAAGGGGGGAGAGAGAAAGTGATCAGCACAGACTTGCGAATCTCATTACTCAACTTGCGAATTTTCACTACTGTTCATGTTAGTGAATTTGAAAAGAAACTCAATTCAGTCCATGGTACCTCAGTGTCTTTTTGAAATGTTAACAAATTTTTTAGAGTTTTGGAATTTGAAAAGGTATTTTAGTGTAATTTTTTCATAACAACAACAACAACAATAACACAATATATAATACTTTCAACAATTGAAACCACCTTCACTCATCTATCTTGCTCCTCTTTATATATCTTTTGGATGTGGTACAACCTATTAGTGTTATTATACCCGCCCCAAAATTAGCTAGGCACTTCAAGAAAATTCCCCCTCCAATGTCACCATCGACATACCGTAATAGGGAGGTGTCCACCCAAAACACTCAACTCAAATTCGAGCAAGACTGAGAGAGCTGATGGGTACACAATTTTATCATATCTCTTCCACACAACCCAACATATCCCACAATATAACACAATATACTCAATATAATTTTTAGAAGCATTTCACAACAATAACATTTCATATTCATTATAATAATCACAATAGTAATGATCTCAATTATAATAACAAATTGTACATACAAGTTGGAAAATACACTGCTTCCCTGAAGTAAATTGATATTTAATCATACACATGATTTTCCAAAGCACATACAAGTATTATAGATGAAAGTAAGGTTTGAAAAACACCTTACAATTCATAACAAGTATATAAAATAAACTAACCTCAATTCCTTTAACTCCAAGTTTAACCTTGAGAGTTTTAAAAGCTGAGAGCACAATTCATAATTTTTAATCACAAATTAATCTAAATAATCCCAAATGAAGACCCCTAGATTAAGTAATGCAAGACCACACCGCTCTGCTTCTCTCGCCATCCTCTCGGCCTTTAGAGATGGCTCCAGTAGCCAAAATGAATATTGATGGGTGGGGGCATACATTAAGCCCCCCACCCCACGTGATCACTAAAGGGCCCACATGCCCCTTTAGTCTTTTAATTTTTTTTTTCATTTGATTTTCTTCTTCCTCCTTTTTTATAACTATCTTTTGTTTTATTTTTATTATTTTTAATTTATTTAATTTTTAAATAATAACAATTAAAATAATGATAAAATAAGATATTATTATATTTACATTTTTAACCCATTACTTTATTATTATTCCATTATTTCTTTTACTATCATAAATCATTTTTTATATATCACGCTTTGTTCTCACTGCCTTAGAACAGGGGTCAGTATACGTCATTAATACATGCTCATTAGTTGTTACTACTACTCCTAAAGTTGTTAATAACAACTTTCTCTGTTTTTTTAGAATCTATAGTCTTTGAAGGAAAACACTATTGACAAAATTTAATGTAAGCCAGCTTTTTAAATGACAACTACTAAACACATAAATTTAGGGTTTTATTGCCTCTACATGTAAGTAGGCTTTTTAAATGACTGATTTTAGGGTTAAAAAATAGGAGACATGGGAAATCAAATGTAAATCATGAAAACCATCAAAATTACAGGCATAGTTTGACAGGTTTTGGGTAAGTTGATAACAACTTATGAGTTGACATGTTTTGAGCGTAAAAGGACAAGTCCTATTTTGTTTCTTGTTTAAAAACAAAGAGACATGGTAAACTTTATCCACAACAAGAACGAAGTATCACTTGTCAAATGGCAACAAGTCTTAATGATTATAACAACATATCATAAGCAAATGTAAATCATGAAAACCATCAAAATTACTCACATAGTTTGACAAGTTCTCGACAAGTTAATAACAACTTTTGAGCAAATGATGACACATTTTGAGCGTCCAAGGACAAGTCCTATTATGTTTCTTGTTTGAAAACAAAAAGAGACATGGAACTCTTCATCTGTGACAAGAATGAAGCATCAATTGTCAAATGGCGACAAGTCTTAATGATTATAACAACATATCATAACCACATGTAAATCATGTGATCTCTTTCACATGCCAGAGAAACCAACTCCATTCATTATGTGTCTTCCCATTAACTATCACATATGCTAAGGGAAATAATTCATTGAGCTAACAACAATGTTCCCTTATATGGACCACTTTGATGACATCCATCTATGTACAGAATGGCTCAACAACCACCTAAAAAACCTTTAATAATGGAGCATCCATAGGTAATGAATAACCACTCAAACCTATTGCAATTTAAACCTTCCCATCTAGCAACTATGATTGGATCACTTTCGATTAACCTATTACATATCTAGGGAATTATCGAATAAGATTCCTCTATGCAACCATGTAGTTCATTCATGGCTTTTGATTTGTTGCTATAAGCTTGAGTATAACTCAACCCCACACCATATTCTCTGTACATGTATTTTCTAACTTCACAAGTGCTCTGCCTATATTGTCCCTCAAAGAAGCAATTATTATTGATGATTTCATATATGTTTTTATAAGGTGAGGTATAACTAGATTGTTTTGCGTGTGGTGGATGTGCTCATTTTTTCAAGTTCTTATTGTTAGGAACTTGGTATCTTTACTTATTGCATAGGCACCCATATACCAAGAACAACATTCAACCGTGCACTTCACTATGATCTTTCATTCATTATTCTTTTAGAAATTTATAGACAAACTTATGTGCTATGCTATACTTGTAAAGAATTTGTTAAAGATAAACCACATTAAGAAAAATTTGTCCTTCTCCAATAATCAACTCCCTTCATTTTGTCAAATTCATCTCTAGAATTGGAGATTGAGTCTTTTGTATGGCATATAGTAATAATGATGGATCATCATTAAACAATATTGGTGTAGACATAGATAATACATACTGACTTTCAACCAAGTTATCCATCCTACAGGATATGACAATTTTAGAGCATTATATTGACAAGTGATAGCAGCAGGTTACAAATTTATAGCATTTAATTACAAGTTACATAGAAACTAAGGACAAGGTTAGAACAAAATGTAAATATAACTTACATATGTTGTTCCTCTATTGCAACATCCCTTGTTGGTTGTATGCTGTCATCTATGTTTCCTCCTGCATACAAATGACCACTTTATTCATTGAATTTAATAAAATTCTCTACTCATTCATCATCTACAAGGTCCACATATTTTTACATCATCTAATGTCAGTGTGAATTTCATGGAAATTCCACTACTTTCTTTTTCAACTATTAATGATATGATTGTTCTTAACTCCTCATATATAGTGCCTTCCTTTAATATTTTTGTTCTAATGCTACCACCTACATAATGCAAATCTCCTTTAGCTCCATTTGAAAATTGTCCCCCTATATGCACTAAACATAATATATGCTTTTTAGACGTACTCATAAGCTTGTCTGTGACAGTTAAAAAAAAGTTGTTATTTGCAACTTTTTGAGCACAATTAACAACTACAGAGGAAATAACAATGGTCATAGGGCAAGAATTCCTTATTTCAGCTTCAAAAATCAACAAGTTGCTTGGAATCAAGAAGCCACCAATGTATAAGTAGCCTAAGATGAGTAATTATGAGATTTTCAAAATTCTAATACTAAGAGTTCAAGTTGGTCCTCTGAGATTTCGTCCAGCTGAGATGAGTGATTTTCATCATATCCTTTGGTATGTATTCTCTTAGATGATCATCTACAAATATGGGAATTAGTTGCACTTTACTACTTGGGAATACAAGTTATTTGCATTAGTGGTTCACAAGGAGAAGAGGAACCTAGGATATTTCTTGTATTCTGAGTTGCGGAGGTATTACTCTTCGAGTAGACCATCCACGAGGATACCTTTCCCTCACATTATTTCACTGATCTTGAAGGCAAACAAGATTTGGTATCTTGACTCTAGAGATGTTATTGAGAGACTTGATCATTTGGATCATTTCATCTCGCGAATTTTGTCAATAGTGTTGTCCTTCAAAGACTACATATTCTATAAAAAAGAGAGTTGTTATTGACAACTTTATGAGCACCAGTAACAATATATTGACCTTTGTTTTAAGGCAGCGAGAACAAAGCATGATTTCTCATCCCCTCCAACAGATCAATCATCAAAACCCTCTCCCATACTCAAGCTAACAATAATATGAATCACAAAGAGCCTAACCTAATCATATTCATACCAAAATAAATCTTTTTCATAATGAAGAATAAAAATGGATGAAAGGCACTAACCTAACGATCAATTGAGAGGGGTAGCTTCCCTTGATTAATAGAGATGATAGATGATCAACATAAACCCTAAAATTGAACAACAAAAAAGAAAAAAAATTATCACCAATGAGAAACATTTCTCATGTTCAGGAGATGCATTCTACACATGATGTGTGGGCTTAACTTCTATTTCAATTTTAATTGAATTTGGGGCAAATAAGTCTTTTCACCTTTACAATTAATAGCAATCAAGTCCCTTGGGAACCTATTGCAATTAGGTGATTTTGTGGGACCTAGTTGCAACTAATTCCACTAATTGGGACCTAGCTGCAATTTTCTCTTGTAAGTTTGGGTGGTTTTTCTATTTATGAGGGAATTATTGAGAATTTTTAAGGTATTTTTTGGAATGAACAATTTGGATTTTTTTGAGTCAGGAGTCATTTAAGTTAGAAACTATAGGTGATGAGGATTTTGTGTTTACATTTTCATGATGATTGAATTTAATTTGAATTATCATTAAGTACTCGAAATTATCAGAAAAAGAGTTTTTGAACTAATAGTGAAAATAAAACTTATGGATTTTTTTTTGTATCTTTTTAAAAGTGATTTAACATTAAATAAAAGGTTATAAAAGTTTAAAATTTTTGGAATTCACATGTGAGGCTTGAATTGAAAATTCTTTACAAAATGAATGATTTAGTTAAGCGAAAGTAATTATGAATTTTAACAATTGAGATTAAAATTGGGAAATTATAGTTTATGTTAAACATTTGTCAATGATTTTAATGAGTATAATAAAGTGGAAGAACAAGGAGAAGATCATTAGAAAGATAAATATAGGAATGGTTGAGATATTAGGAATTTTCTAATAAACTAATAAGTGAAAGATGAGAGTTTAGTTACTAATTGTCAGTTGTTGTGTTGGTTATCATCTTATTAATGAATATTCACATACATTATGTAGAGTCCTCTTAGTTATTGAGTGAAACTTCACAATAATGTTAGTACTTTTATTATCTTCGGCAAGAGGTAACAACTTTCTAATTTTTCTTGTATACTTGTTGAGGTGATTATACGTCTATGTTAGTATTTTTGTTATTCAAAACATATATTATGTTAGATCATATGTTTTGATGATAACTAAACTTATAATGATTTGAAAATGTGTTGAATGGTTTTGAACTAAAGGGAAATTACTTGAGTAGTTGATCTTAAGTAATATCCAATTAGTACATATGATAAAAGGTTTTAGAACATTTGAAAAAGGTTTGATTGTTGAAGGTTTGTAGTCAAACCTTGAGGTTTTTGGGAAACCTTGAGGTTTGACAACCTTGCCACAACCCTCAAACCTTGCCATAACGACTAGGTTTTTCTAACTACAAACCTCAAGGTTTTAGTCACCTCTGCTCAACAGCGAGGTTTTGAACAAACCTTGCCTTTGGAGTAAGGTTTGTCTAAAACCTTGCCTTTGGCAAGGTTGAACCCAAACCTTGAGGTTTGGTAGAAACCTCAAGGTTTTAAGCCTTTCTAACAATGGCGAGATTCTCTCCAAACCTTGCTTTTGGAGCAAGGTTGGAGTGAAACCTTGTTGTGTTCAGGAAATAAGACAAACCTCAAGGTTGGACCATAACCTTGAGGTTTGACCAAACCTTGGCAACTTAGTGAGGTTTCTCTTAAACCTTCCTTTATATTATGAAACCTTGTTGTTGTGAGAATATCAGAGAAACCTCGAGATTGGTAAGTACTACTAACTTAATATCCTTACACATGCTCTGACCGACTCATTGTAAAATTCTGATACCTTAAGGTTTGGTTACAAACCTCAAGGTTCAAGTATACATCTGAACTACAATTTCCAAATACAAACCTTGAGTTAAGTTTTAAACCTCAAGGTTTCCAATTGATATGCTTAAACCTCAAGGTTAATTCAAAACCTCAAAGTAATTATATTTTATGAAATCCTCAAGGACATACTCTTTTATAAACATCCTATGTTATTTATTGATCCAAAAACCTTGAGTATGTTCATGTCTTATGATTTCTAAAAGTTACCTCGAGGAAATCATGAAACCTCAAGGTTATTTTGAAAAACAAGTTTTCTAGAAAATAAAGCATCGTAGCATGATTTTCTTATTTATTCCATCAACTGTTTTTTTGATACCCATTTGATTCTAATCTTCATAAATGACTTCTCTTATGTATTAGAACAGGTTGTGAACATCTCAAATGCCACATGAGCTTAAATCTTCAAAAAGCAAGAATGTGTTAGAAGCATTTATTGCATATCCGGATTAGGCAAAGATTCACCTACGAACATTCTCTTTGCTTCAATGGCTATTTCCTTAACCAAGAGAAGAAGTTCTTTTTGTTTCTCAATAGCAAGAATCAAAGGAATGATTATATTCCAACAAAAACAAACAAAGTCACAACGGTTCATGAATTCCCTGAAGCTATAAATACTCAACCATTTAAGACGGCAACAACTAACAAACGAAGTGAATATTCA
>JBAGKO010000002.1:8056605-8068453 GCA_037177275.1 Acacia concinna | reverse complement strand
TAAAAATTTCACAAAGTCCTACTGCCAGAATTTTGCCCTGTCAGAGTCATGCGAATTGAAAAATTCATAATTAAATCAAAAAAAAATTCCAAATGACCTGGTTCTAAGCCCATTATAAAATTTCATATGTCTATATATTCCTCTTAAAAGTTCATCGCCATCCAGAGTCATTTGAATACATTTTCAAAAAGATCCTTTTCGGCAGACAAAACACTCTTCTAGAATTTATCCTGAACTTTCAAAAATCATATCTCCCAATTTACAATTCGAAATTGCATAAATTAGGACTTGTTTAAAAGCTTAGTAAGTCCTCTACATTTCTGTAAATTTTTAGGGCAAAGGGAGATCATTTTCCTTGAGAAAGTCTCACACGAAATAGGACAGCCCCACTGACCGAACACATTCATATCTATGTCCATTATTTTTGTTTTATTTTCCATAAATTATCAACCCATTGTGCAGCGCATATACATATACACAAGACTAAATCTTCCCTATTCTTATTCATGCGTCCTTTGCTCTCTTCCTTTACAATGCAGAAACTGAAACTTAGCACATATGTATGTATATTTCCATTCTAATTTCAGAACCGAAGACATACACATACACATTCAACCATTACTTCTGATTCAAAAATTAACACATAACCTAAGAGCTCATTCTCGATTTTTAATTCCATAATGTCCAGACTACATTTTCGGACCAGAACCAATTATAATTCATGCAATTCATAAACCAACTTCAAAGCTACATGCATCTTGTTTTGAAATCCATAAACTCGACATGCGATATATGTATAAACTGAAAACCGAATATGGAAGGAGTTGGAAGGCTCACCGAACTGAGTTCCTTCTTTCCCTTCAATTTGCTATCTCTGTTTCAATTTCTTCAACAGCAAATTACAGAAGGAATTATGCATACCAACTCTCTATATCCCTCTCTCGGCCTAACTATGGCAGAAGAGAAATGGAATGAATAATGAAGGAATTGCAGAACACTTCAGTTTCTCTCCATCCCTCTTTATTACCATGGAGAAATAGGAAACGGCTGGGCAAAGATTAGAAACCAAAATGATAATGGTAGAGATGAGAGAGAATACCAGGATTTGGCCGAATGAATGGAGTGACTGAACAAATAATACAGTGACTGAAATGTTCTCTCTCTCTCCATCGGTTTTTCTTTGTCTTTTCTTTAGCAAATCAAATGAAAGAATAATTATGCATGCTGCCAGGTGTATGGCTAAACCCGCGGAAAACAATTAGAATGGCTAAATGAATAAATGGATGATAAACCAAAATGTACACAAATCCAGCTGTCTGTGGCTTTCTCCCACCTCTCCATCTATCCTTGGCTGCTACACGTGGAAAAGAAGAGTGGAAAAATATACATATGGAAATAAAGGAAATAAAATTGTGACCTGCCAGATGAATTTTTGATAAAGTCGGTATATCGACTATCTTTGAAAATTTCAATCTAACTGTCATTAGTCTCCAAATAATTCAAGAGTACTCCCCAATTTTTTCTTAATCATTATTTCCAACATTTACTATCTTTTCTAGAATTTTCTCCGAATTTGGGCTCTTATCGATAAAATTTCGAATAGAAAATCTTAGGAATTACTCTCCATATTCTTTTAAGCTGGAAAAATTTTATAATTCATTATAATTCTTGGGCTAATATTTCCTTCAATAATTCTCATATGCTTATAATCACATAAATCTTTAATTAATCTCCATAAATTACCCCAAAAATGCCCATAAAATAATAAAATTTTTATCTTATTATAACTTAAAGAGTTTCTCAAAAGTGGGATATTACATCGTTGAAGTACCTACACAAAATCGATGGAGACTCAAATTATGTTACACAACAAATGTACAAAGAAATGGAAGAGAGGAGAGAACTCTTATGAGAGAACCGTTTAGAATTGAATGAGAGATTATTCTGTGTTACATGTGACTAACTTTTTTCCCTCAATCCCACATCATATATTTTTAGTGTATATAAGGACACATTGGAGTAGATGCAACCCTTAAACATACGGTTATATGTCAATAGTTATAACAATAGTTATAACATTTCTACCACAAAGGATATCACTCTTTACAACCCTTGTCTCTCTATGATAGCCCCTCTTGAATCGGATTTGGGCCTTAATCCACTAAGGGTGAACTAATATATTCTAACATGTATGTTAGAAATGAATAATTTTTCATCTTACTTGACCAAGTATATTGAATTATTGAATGCTTCATTGATTTCAAAAATCATGAGTTTTTCCTATGATGATTTTGCCTACATAATTATATTGAATTTAACTGGAGGTCCCATAGGTTTATTCTCCTATATTATTTACATGTCTTGTTGATATTTTATGTTATGATTCAGTTCCTACGGGTATGCATGTGGATAGTGAATGAGATTTGATGTGTTAATTCTATGGAAAAAAATTACATGAGATTATTTTGTTCGCAACAAATTCGTGTGGGAGCAAGATATGTCATGGTTACTTTCAGAATAACTCTTCTTTTGTTATTTTGACAATGCATAAGGCAAGTTTGTATATTGATAATTCAATATATCTGGATGATATGCTTGAAAAGGTGTTGGAGATAATTTACACATGGAAAAAAGAATGATGCTGTTATCGCGTGGAGTAAAAATGATATTATCATAAGGAAGTATAAATGAAATTGAACTTTGGAGGAGGAAACTTGATATTATCACCATATTAGGGGACTATCTATAATGTTTTACTCTTTTCTTTAAACAAGGTTTTGTTCGATATAGTTGTTATGGTGAGGTTTTTAATGAGGCAATTTCATTAAGTATTCTACATTCTATTTCCTTCATTATGTTTTTGTTCCATTGGTTTTCTCTAGTAATGTTTTAATGAGGCATAATATTTATTTATAGACATTTAAAAGAGAGTGTTATAAAAATATAAATATTACAATATAAGTGTAGATGTCAATGACCTTTCAAGTTTTGTTTTTAGGAATTCTACATTTAAAGCCATATAAACCTAAAACATAAATGACTTGGGAGTTTTTAATGATAAATGGGCATAACATGAAAAGACTTTATATTCTATCATTATATAGATTTATTCTTTTATTGTAACTCTTATAATAGAATTCAATGACTTGTGACTTATAAATAGTAGGTTTGTACCAAATGTTGTAAATTTGAAGTGAATATGAATTACTCCCTTGCTTCTTCTTCCAATTTCTTGCCTTGTTATTCTAGTTTTTTACACTTTAATTTTTTAATTTTTATAACAGATATCATGTTTTGGAGAGTTAAGTTAAGAATTAAGAATAATAATTAAGTTGATTGATCAATTTATTTTTCCCAACCACTAGTTTTTTTTTTAAAAAAAAGTCTGAACGAATGCAAGGAATCCTTTGGTTTTTTGGCTTTGCTAACGAATGCAAAGATTTGATCTTGGTAATAAATTTAGTGAGGGCAGTAATAACGGTTTCTATACCATTCAATTACCACACTGCCTCACAATAGCGAGGGCAAAATACAACCAATAAAAGCCTTTTCCTTCCCATTTGGTATTCCCATTACAGCATTAGTTCTCCACACCCCATGTTTACACGCGCATAGGATGTCGCGTATTGCGAAATGAAACCGCAGATGGCATTGAAGAGGAAATGGATGTATTTCAAACTGGGCGTGGATTATTGGATTTAAACCAACGGACAAGATTGCTTGCGATCACTCTAGATGTGTCCTACTCTGATTATATTTAAAAAACAGTACATTTGAAGAAAATATTCTAGGCCTAGGCGTCTCTTGCTTGTCTGGTTGTCCCACTCCCGCGCCCTCCTAGGGTTTCAGAGTCGCCGCGCTTCTTCTAGCATTGAATTGTTCTTCAACTGCTTCATCTCTCTTCTCAGTGTCCACTGCTGTATTCGTTAAGTAACTGTAAGTTCCCTGATTATTGTTCTTTGATGTTGGAGTCTTTGTTGAGTAATTTAGGGTTGCTGTTTGCTGTTCCTTTCTTTATTAACTTGGATGTATGTGATTGTAATCTGATTCTCTCCTAAAAATTGATTTTTCCGTGAATAATACATTGAACAAGTGAAGTAAAGCCTTGTTCGTTTGCTGCGGAAAGGTATAAAACGACAGCGAACCTGACACCTTACATTTCCGATCTGCTGGGATTTATTCAATTTATTCAAGTACTCTAATAGCGCTTAAAGTTTTTCTTTCAATAATAACTGCAGCGCGGAAATGCAGTTGCTAGCTTTCTCCGGTTGTGGTTTGTTGTGTGTATTTTCATTTAATGTACTCTACACTTTCTTTGTTTTTCTTGGGGTTAAATTCTCTTGGAAGAGTATCACGCATCGATTACTGGTACTTTGCATATATTTAGGGTTGATGAATACTGTCTTTGGAACGGCTGAATCGGTAACTATTATTTAAATGTTAACAAAGATTTCTCTTTATATGTTATACTCAATGATTCTCAATTTTGGAGTGGGAAATGGAAGTTCTTAGGGACATGCATTATCATTCTTTTTTTATTTCTAATACATGCATGCATCATTATTCCTTTTCAGTTAGTTTCTGGTCTTTTTTGGTTGTTGCGATTACTGTTTTAATGATTCCAGTGTTTAACTCTCAACATCTTTTATACTACAAACTTACTTTAGTGGCAATAAAAACCTATATTTTTTCTTGATTATGAATTATATATTAAGTGCGTCACTTTGTACCACTGTCGCCCTTGCTATTTCCTTTCTACCATTCTGTGTGGTCAAGTTCTATTTCCTCTGTTGTGTGTCAATTTTGCAGGGTACGTGATTATTTATGATTTCAAGTTTGTCTTGATTTTCACATCTGATAGTTACTAGGTGGGTGAGATTCTTTCTCCATCTCTTCGGTATGTGATTAGATTTGGATGCAGGTTCGGATGGCCATGGAGGTTACACAAATTCTTCTAAATGCACAAGCAGTGGAAGGTACTGTACGGAAACATGCAGAAGAAAATTTAAAACAGTTTCAGGAACAAAATCTCCCAAGCTTTTTGTTTTCTCTTGCTGGTGAATTAGCAAATGATGAGAAACCTGTAGAGAGTCGGAAGCTTGCGGGTCTGGTTCTTAAGAATGCATTGGATGCAAAAGAACAGCACAGAAAGATAGAATTTGTCCAAAGGTGGTTGTCATTGGATCTAACAGTGAGAGCCCAGATTAAAGCATTCTTGTTAAAGACCCTTTCCTCTCCTTCTTTGGATGCTCGATCAACTGCAGCACAAGTTATTGCAAAAGTTGCTGGTATTGAGTTGCCACACAAGCAATGGCCTGAACTGATAGAATCTCTCTTATCAAATATTCCTCAACTTCCTGCTCCTACAAGGCAGGCAACTCTTGAGACACTTGGGTACGTCTGTGAAGAAGTCTCCCCAGATGTGGTAGATCAGGATCATGTAAATAAGATACTCACAGCTGTAGTTCAGGGCATGAATTCTTCTGAAACTAATAATGATGTCAGGCTTGCTGCAATTCAAGCTCTATACAATGCATTGGGTTTTGCTCAAGCAAATTTTTCAAATGATATGGAGCGTGATTACATCATGAGAGTTGTTTGTGAGGCTACTCTTTCCCCTGAATTGAGAATTCGACGAGCGGCTTTTGAGTGTTTGGTTGCCATTTCATCAACATACTATGAAAAGCTGGCTCCTTATATGCAGGATATTTTCAGCATTACTGCCAAGGCTGTTACAGAAGATGAGGAGCCTGTTGCACTTCAAGCTATTGAGTTTTGGAGTTCAATTTGTGATGAAGAAATAGATATACTAGAAGAATACGCAGGAGATTTTAGTGGTGATTCGGATATTCCATGCTTTTACTTTATCAAACAAGCACTTCCAGCTCTTGTCCCTTTGTTATTGGAGACACTATTAAAGCAAGAAGAGGATCAAGATCAGGATGAAGGAGCGTGGAACATAGCTATGGCTGGAGGCACAGGTTTGGGCCTGGTTGCTCGAACAGTTGGTGATGATATTGTGCCTTTGGTTATGCCATTCATCGAAGAGAATATAACAAAACCAGATTGGCGGCAAAGGGAAGCTGCTACATATGCCTTTGGTTCCATTCTTGAAGGTCCATCACCTGATAAACTAGTACCAATTGTAAATGTTGCTTTGAACTTTATGCTCACTGCATTAATGCAGGATCCAAATAATCATGTAAAGGATACTACTGCCTGGACTCTTGGACGAATGTTTGAATTTATGCATGGGTCAGCTCTGGAAACTCCAATTATTACGCATGCTAATTGCCAACAAATTATTACAGTGTTGCTTCATAGCATGAAAGATGTTCCAAATGTTGCTGAGAAGGCATGTGGTGCTCTTTATTTTCTTGCCCAAGGTTATGAGGATGCTGGATCTTCATCCTCTCCATTGACACCCTTTTTTCAAGATATTGTCAAAGCTCTTCTTAATGTTACTCACAGAGATGATGCTGGAGAATCACGCCTTCGAACAGCCGCCTATGAAGCCTTAAATGAAGTAGTAAGGTGTTCTACTGATGAAACAACTCCAATGGTCGTACAATTAATTCCCATCATCATGATGGAGCTTCACCAGACTCTTGAGAATCAGAACCTTCCTGCTGATGAGAGGCAAAATGAGCTACAGGGTCTTCTATGTGGTTGCTTGCAGGTCACCATACAAAAGTTAGGTTCATCAGAGCCATCAAAATATCACTTCATGCAGTATGCTGACCAAATGATGTCCCTGTTTCTACGAGTCTTTGCTTCTCAAAGTGCCACAGCTCATGAGGAGGCTATGCTAGCTATTGGAGCTCTGGCTTATGCAACAGGACCAGATTTTGCTAAATACATGCCAGAATTTTACAAGTACTTGGAGATGGGACTTCAAAATTTTGAGGACTACCAGGTTTGTGCCATTACAGTCGGTGTGGTTGGTGATGTATGTAGGGCCTTGGAGGATAAGATAGTGCCTTATTGTGATGGAATAATGACCCAACTTTTGAAGGACCTGTCAAGTAACCAACTGCATCGGTCTGTGAAGCCTCCTATATTTTCATGCTTTGGAGATATTGCTTTGGCAATTGGTGAAAACTTTGAAAAGTACTTGTTATATGCTATGCCCATGCTTCAGAGTGCTGCTGAACTCTCTGCACACACATCAGGTGCTGATGATGATATGATAGAGTACACAAATTCCTTGAGAAATGGAATATTGGAGGCATACTCAGGGATCTTCCAAGGTTTTAAGGGCTCCCCAAAGACTCAACTCTTAATGCCCTATGCTCCGTATATACTGCAGTTTTTGGATAGTTTGTACGTGGAGAAGGACATGTAAGTAAACTTTTGTATATGCTATTGTCATTTTTCTGCTAAATTTTAATCTCTTGTCATTTTATGTGTCTAGGGATGATGTTGTGACAAAGACAGCAATCGGTGTGCTTGGAGATTTAGCTGATACGTTAGGTAGCAATGCTGGCCCCTTGATCCAGCAATCTGTGTCCAGCAAAGACTTTTTAAAAGAGTGTTTGTCATCTGACGATCATTTGGTTAAGGAATCAGCTGAATGGGCCAAGTTGGCTATCAGTCGAGCCATATCATTTTGAGGCAATTGCTATTTTATGGGTTGTTGTTCTTACATGCATCTGCTTGTGTTGAGTCACAATTGCATACCATGAGTCAGGTCATCACCGTTTTTGAGCTCAAGTGCTTGAGTACAGCTGTCTTGGTGTCTTGTCAACATTATGAAGTCTTTTCCATTTATTTTTATTTATTTGTTCTGCATTGCTATGGAGGATGGTGGGTGATGATCAGATTTTCTGCTAGCTTAGTAGAAAATATGGAGTTTTTGGCACACGAGGAAAAATGAGCTTAATGGTGAGGATGGAAAAAATGGTGATTTGCCATGATACAAATGCCAATGCTGTCTCTGGCTTTGCTTGATTTTATTTCTTCATGAGGTTGATGGTGTATTGTCTGATATTTGGTGGGTTGTAAGTCTTAATGGGAGGGATACCGTCTGTCCTTGTGTTTTTGTTATTTTTCCTCTATTATTTGGATAGAGTGGAAAACAGTTGTCTTAGTCTGTCTTGGAATAGGCAATGGAACATATTTGGAGTCAGGTAAAATTAGTCGATCATTCTTCATCCATTATTTTGGGGCTCTATACGAGTCTTCTCAAGTTTTTCCAAATAACTTGTTTTGAAGTGAATCATTGTATTTTCGTGTGGTATAAATCCTATGCTTAGCACGGGTTTCCATTCCAGAATGAATGCACAGCGCTAGTAAGGTTTCTTTTGATTGTGGATAGCTGAGAAATTATATTTGGTTCATCTTTCACAATGAGGGATAGTCCATCTGATTTACTTTTGACTGTGTATAGCAAAGTAATTATAGAAAAATAGTCAATGGGCTGATCAATTATATACTGTTAATATACTTTTATTTGATCGTGTCACGCACATAACAGCAGGAATCCAGATCAGGAAAATGGCTGGTTGGTTTACTCTAAATCCCTACTATGTTGGTGTTTTATTTTTCCTCTTGTGTAGGATCTCTATGATTAGTTGATGAGATTAGTAAAAGATCCAGCACTATTAGCATATTGTGACAGCCTGACAGGTCTCTGCAAGAAGTGTTTTATGAATTTCCCTTGGATGAGATTGCTGCTGCTTTGTCCTGTTCAAGCGCATGCAGATTTCATGAGTGGCTTCAAGACATTTCTCTTATCTTGGAGTTTACCATATCAGTAAGGATCCACGAAACTTGAATAGAATTTTTCTAGAAAGTTGGAAGTTGTTGGCACTTGGGGATTAAACTAATCGAAAGAATTCAATGGAACTAGTTGCACTGTTTATCTGCTTGACTAGGTTGAGAGAGATTATTCATTGTTGATGTTAATCTGCTGCTCCAGAAGTATTTGCAGTATACTTATGTATGATACAATTATGAATTTCAGATTTAAATATTAAGTAGTGACTGTAGTATAACTGCTTGCTGAAATAGACTCTTGGGATGGAGGTCACAGGTTCCAACTTTGCTTGCAGGTGCGAGTGCGTGCTTGAACAACACGTTTGTTAAAATTTGATCCCATGAAAAAAAAATGTTTGCCGGAAAGTAGAGTTTTCTGTGACCATAAGTTGTAGTCAAATTTGCTTTAAAATATTGTAGGGGTATATAGGGCCCATGTACAAAGCTAAATACTAGGGAAAATGGCACCTAAGTTTTAAGGACAAAAAATATTTATTAAATAGTCTCTCTAATTTGTCTCTTAACAAGAGGCCCTTAGGGATTTTTGGGATATTATGTTCAGATGGGAAATTACTTATATGCCCTTGTACTTTCTACATGTTTGAGGAGAGAGGAAAAATTTAAAAAATGCGTGGGGTACTGTTCACTCAACATGAAAGATTGTAAGAACTTCGTAGGCCGTGATGACAATTTAGGCGAGGGTATTGTTCACTCTGCCATATGGGGGTGTTCATAAAATCTCTGTCTTGATACTCAGCAAAATCCCGATTCCGGCCATGAGCGCGATCAATATTGGTGATCTCGGTTCGGACTGGGACTAGTATCACTTTTAGAAATCCTGGTCCTGGTCTTGGGTTTTATTATTTTATTATTATTATTATTATTTTATCAATTAAATTATTATTTTATTTGTGTAATTTTACTCCAATTAATGAAGTTATCTTTTTAAAATATGTGTATAACATCTTTAGATGAATTTAAATCGCATATATTGTAATACTAAAATTAACTATATACGGTATAAAAATAATTATAAAAAAGAAAAGAATAACAATAAACATTATTTTTAAACTCTAGATTAATTTTATGCAATCATTATAGTCTTATTAGATGTTAAATGGTTATTTTTTATAATAAAATATGAATAAATTATTTAATTAATTATTTTTTTTGAAAAATTGGAAAATTCGAGGACTTTCCTGGGATTGAGACCAAGATTAATTTCCCAATCCTGGCCCCTACTTGGGACTAGGATAGCTTGAACACTTCTACCGCCATAGAAAAATTTTAACAACTTATCAGACGTGATGACAATTTCATAAGCATGTTTAGGGGTACTGTTCACTTTGACAAAAAAATTTTATAACAATTTATTAGGTCATGATGACAACTTATCAAGGCAGGATGACAACTTCATAAGCACTTTTTAACAATTTGTAATGTATGTTCAGATGGATTTGCCATAACAAGCATTACAAGTTGTCAAAAGGTGCTTATAAAGTTGTTATCCTGGCCTAATAAGTTGTTAAAATTTCTATGGCTGGGTGAACAGTACCGGTTTTGAGAAGTTGTTAAAATGTGTTTATGAAGTTGTCATCACAATAATAAGTTGTTAAAATTTTTCTATGGCGGAGTGAACAGTACCCTCACCTGAAAAGTTGTTAAAATTTTTTTATGGCGGAGCGAACAGTACCCTGTTTGAGAAGTTAAAACGTGCTTTCAAAGTTGTCATCACGGCCTGCGAAGTTGTTAAAATTGTTCAATGTGCCCGCGCGTTTTTTTTTTCAATTTTGTCTCTCTCTCCTTTGACATGTGCAAAAAGTACAAGGGCATGCAGATCATTTCCCATCTGAACATAATATCCCAAAAGTCTTTAGGGACCTCTTGATAAAAGACAAATTTGAAGGGATTTTTTAATAAATATCTTTTGTCCTTAGGATCTAGGTGCCATTTTCTCTAAATACTACATTGAGTGGAAGAAAATTGTCATTAATGGCTTTAGGTACTTCGGGTGTGTAGTGAGATTGCATGTCACTATATGTTTCGGCTATCTGGTCAGTTTGTTTCCTTTCTTTTGATGTGGCTAAGAGGCAGTTTGGAGCGAGGGGAAGGGGTGAAGACCTCTTAATTTTTCTTCTTCTTTTATTCTTGCATCTTCCCTTTCTGAAATTTTTATATCCCAACTTCTCTAATTTTATAAATTAAACTCCAAAATTCTCTAAATCTTTCATAACAAACAAGCCCCCTAAGATAGACGAGGTATTTTGTCTATTTTTTTAATTGATCTCCGCTAAATAATGTTATTATCGATGAACATATAGGTTTCAACTTGCTTGAAGCTTTTTCTGCTTTTGCAGACAAGCTCGACGATGCTTTGTAAAAGATAAAAAGCGGATTACATAGAAGCACAGGAAGTTACACAAATGAAGTAATTGATTGTTTTAAATTTCATTTAAAACGGAGTGTACATTTAATCATTTATTTAGACTTTAACTATACATATTGATCATTTTTAAAATTATATTTTTTTCTTTTAATTATGACAATTTCAAATGAGGAATTTTATTGACGTTTTGAAAGTTCAATTTACCTGTCAATGTTTAAAAATGTTTTGTTGACATTCAAAATTTTAATGTTAGCATTTGTCTTTTGTTGATGTTCACTTTGTTAGATACAATATTAGTTTTGATAATGTCAAATATAAATGCATCATATTAAGAGCAAAAAATTTGTATCATGCATTATTCTTTACTTTGACTAACTACTATGTTTAATGTAAACCTTCTTGTAGATTAGTCAAGCAATATAATAAGATTATGGAAGATGCCTTAGAAGAACAAATAAAATTGAGTCTATTGAAGAAGAGGAAGAAGAATCAAGTTGAAGTGTGGAAGAATGAAGATGTCAAATAAGGAGAAGTCATGAAAAGAAAGAAGTTCTCTTTGAGCTAAATTGTGGAGAAGAATCATGAAAAAGAAGAGAAGAAATTGAAGAAACAAGAACTTGAAAAGATATAATGGAAATATCAAGTTTCAAGCTCTTATATACGGTATTGGAGGCATCTATGATCAAATGGTGGTTGGAACAGCTC